>JAQOTM010001247.1:0-47808 GCA_029168755.2 Tillandsia fasciculata | reverse complement strand
TAGAGGGGGGTGAATAGGTGTAAACAATAAACACTCAAAAATCATTGTGCGATAAAACCCAATGCGGAAAAATAAAAGAACACACAAGATTTTTACGTGGAAAAACTCCAAACCGGAGTAAAAAACCACGGGACCGATAACACGGCGAAATCCACTAGAGTTAACACACGTACAAGGTGATATAACGTACTCACAGACGACTCAACCTTTTACCATACGCTCCTAGTAGATCTTCTCCGCTCGCTCCACGACGCTTCTCGAATCCACGATCCGCGCCCAACGCTGAATCCACAGCGTCCAACGTCGAGTCCACGACGTCCAACCGAATCCACGGTCTTCACCCAATGGCACGCTTCGAATCCACGAACGCACCTCGCTCCGAATCCACGAGAGCGGTAGCACCTTGAATCCACAAGGCCACGCGAGTCCACGCGCCGATTTTGGGATAAATCGTTGTTTGTTTGGGTGGTGATGATCCGCCGAATACTTAGATCAAGAGTAGATCGGAAATACCATCTAAGTATTCATTAGTTTGATTCAACTCAAGATATGAGTATGAAAAACCTAGAATCAAACTAATCAATATAGATGAAGAACCATTGAATAGATCTAATGATTTCCGTTCTTCTCTATATATGTGGATTTTTTCTTTTCGGCTAGTTTTCTCAAATGGCCGAAAATGCGGATCTATTTTCCGATGCCCTAGAAATGAAATAGAAGGGCTATTTATAGGTTAGAAACCCTAGGAAGAATATTCGGATCAAAAACAAACTTTTCTGGAAAGTTTTACCGACGGCGATCCGGATTGCAAAGCCACGATCCGGATTGCAGAAGCACAAAATGCGGTTTCCAGAAAATAGCCTGTTCGGGATCCGGATCATAATCCCCGATCCGGATCGTTCATACATTTTCACAAAACATCCCCATTCGGGATCCGGATTGCACAAGCTGTGATCCGGATTGCAGCAATGTATGAACAAACACCTTTCGGGATCCGGATTGAAAGCCACGATCCGGATCCTGAACATGTCCCATGTCCAGTTTTTGATGAATAAGCAATTAAAACCTCTTCCAGGTGTTTCTACACTATAAGAAGTATTCGGATCATCAAAATTATTTAGTTAAACGTACCTGATCCTTTTGAATTCTTCTTTCTTGAGATTGAGGTATATGATCCAAAGTTTCTTCATCTTCAATCTTCAAGACTTATATATTCACGAAATACGCCAACTCAAATTCCGTAACATAATGAACGTAATGATCATTGCAACATTGAAATATTATGATATCAAAAGCATAATAAATTTCTAAATGCACAAAAAGATGCAATTAAAGTCAATTATGGTTTATGCTCAATTAATGTACTATGTACAAAAATAGATAAAGAACAAAACAAAAACAAAAACAAAACCTAACCTAAGCAAAGGTTTCAAAAAGAGATTATTTCAAGGAAAGCATGCCAATTGCTTTACGCAAGTGAATAAAACGTTTTTGATCCAAAGGTTTTGTTAAGATATCAGCTAATTGATCCTCAGTTGAAATATATGACAGTTGAAGAATATTTGATTCAACTAGCTCTCTAAGAAAATGATATCTAAGTTCAATATGTTTTGTTCTAGAGTGCAACACAGGGTTTTTTGAAATGTTAATAGCACTAGTGTTGTCACATAAAATGGTTACCGAAGTTGCTGAAATCCGGAAATCGCTCAACACGCTTTTCATCCAAATCAATTGGGTTGAACAACTTCCTGCAGAAATGTACTCCGCTTCGGCAGTCGAGAGTGCTATGCAATTCTGCTTTTTACTGTGCCATGCAACAAGGCAATGGCCAAGATAGAAGCATGCACCACTCGTGCTTTTCCGGTCATCCACTGATCCAGCCCAATCGGCATCTGAGTATCCAACAATATCCAAACTTGTTCCCATAGGATACCAAATTCCGAAATTGATTGTACCTTTGATATATCGGATGATCCGTTTCACCGCTTTCAGGTGAACCTCCTTCGGTGCTGATTGATATCTCGCGCAAATCCCAACACTGAAGGATATATCCGGGCGACTAGCCGTGAGATATAGTAGACTTCCAATCATACTGCGATACAGTTTCTCGTCTACATTCTCACTATGTGATTCACTTCCAAGTCCCTTATGGCTAGTTCCCATTGGAGTTGGAAAATCCTTAGAATTTTCTAGATCAAATTTTTGACCAACTCCATTGCATACTTGGATTGACACAAGTGAATACCTTCATCGTTTTGTTTAACTTGTAATCCAAGAAAATAAGTCAATTCGCCCATCATGGACATCTCAAATTCGCTTTCCATGGTCTCCGCGAATTTGGAAGCATCATTATCTCTTGTTGCACCAAAAACAATGTCATCGACATAGATTTGAGCAACTATGAAATTGTTTTGATAATGCTTCACAAAGAGAGTCCTGTCAGCTCCCCCTCGAGTGTAGCCCTTTTCCAAAAGGTGCTTTGTCAACCTTTCGTACCATGCTCGCGGTGCTTGTTTCAGACCGTAAAGAGCCTTTTTCAGACGAAAAACATGGTTAGGTAGTTTATGATCCACAAAACCTTTCGGTTGAGCCACATAAACTTCCTCATTTAAAAACCCATTTAAAAAGGCGCTCTTAACGTCCATTTGAAATAATTTGATTTTAAAATGACAAGCTATCGCAAATAAGATACGAATGGACTCGAGTCTAGCTACAGGGGCGAAAGTTTCATCAAAGTCTATACCTTCTACTTGAGAGTAGCCTTGAGCAACTAACCTTGCTTTGTTCCTGATGATAGTACCATCTTCATTTTTCTTGTTCTTGAAAATCCATTTGGTCCCTATCACATTGTGTTGCTTCGGAGGCTTCGTTAATTCCCAGACTTTGTTTCGCTCGAATTGATGGAGCTCTTCCTGCATTGCTTTAATCCAGTAGTCATCTTGAAGAGCTTCATCAATGTTCTTTGGTTCGATTTGAGATACGTAGCAAGCAAATCCGCAAACCAATTGTCTCCGTGTTCTGACTCCTTCTTGTGGGTCTCCAATGATGTTCGATTCAGGATGATCCTTGGAGATGCGTAACGTTTGAGGTAGAGGAGTAGACGGAGGTACACGAGATGATTCCTGCACATCAGATGAACTTGAAGAACCGTTAGATGCATCAACATCATTATCGAAAGAATTGTTAGAGAAGATGCATTAGCAGGTGTATCATCATCAAGAGAGATATCGAGGGTAGATTTTTCAGATTCAAAATGAAAAGCTTCATCTACCTTAACATTTATCGATTCTACGATCGTCTTAGATTCTAAGTTAAAAACTCGATATGCTCTGCTGTTTGTAGAATAACCTAAGAAAATCCCTTCGTCACTTCGAGAGTCAAATTTTCCAAGATTTTCGCGATCACGCAAAATAAACACCGACTCCCAAAGATACGAAAATATTTGATGTTAGGTTTTCTACAAAACCAAAGTTCATATGGTGTATTCAATGTCCCCGGGCGCAAATACACGCGATTAATAACATAAACAGCAGTGTTCACCGCTTCAGCCCAAAAATAAAAAGGTAAGTTCCGGCTATGAAGCATAACACGTGCCATTTCCTGTACGACCCTGTTTTTGCGCTCGACTACACCATTTTGTTGAGGTGTATAGGTGCAGAGAATTCATGTTTAATGCCGTTAGAAATGCAAAAATCAATGAATTTGGAATTTATGAATTCCCCACCTCTATCACTTCTAACTCGAGTAATCCTATCATTCTTTTCAGTCATAATACGATGGCAGATTTCGAGAAAAGAATCAAAGGTATCAGCTTTTTCTTTTAAAAATGCTACCCAAGTATATCTAGAAAATCATCAACCAATAAGAAAATATACCATTTACCTCCCAGAGATGGTTGACGAGTTGGCCCCATTAAGTCCATATGCAAAAGTTCCAAAGGCCGTTTTGTACCTATGTGGTTCAAGTTCTTGTGTGCAGTCCTAGACTGTTTTCCTTTTTGGCAATCGCCACACACAATGTTTTGTTCAAAAGAAAGTTTTGGAACCCCCTTGACCACATCTTTGTTCGAAATTCTAGGTTATGTGACCTAGCCTTTCATGCCAAAGTGTTTCATTTTTCAAAGATGCTAGGTTACACTTTTCAGAAATCTTATGAGGAACTACATAACAATTGTTTTCTGATCTAACCCCTTTTAAAAAGAAAGCATGGTTCTCGTCAGTTACAGTACATTTATCAGATGAAAAATTAACTGAATAACCACTATCACAAAGTTGACTTATGCTTATGAGGTTAGTCTTAAGGCCATGAACAAATAACACATTATTTAGAACCGGGCCATCTGGAATAGCTACCGTTCCCTTTCCAACAATTTTGGAAGACCGACCATCTCCGAAAACAACAAGTCCTCCGGAGTTTTTCTCAAATGTTTGAAAACAGTTTTTGTCACCGGTCATGTGACGGGAACACCCGCTATCCAGATACCAAGACGAACTATCATATGCATGCAAGGAAACATTAGTAACAAGACAAGGAAAAATTTCACCTTTGCGCACCCAAACCTTTTTGGAGTGCGTCGGTAATGATCGTGAAGTTGATCTCCTAGGTGAGAGCGTCTTGCTTAAAGAATTGCTGCTCCTTGATGATGTCGTCTTGAGCGGTGAGCTACCAAGGCTCTTTTCCTTCAATTGAATTGCAGTTGATTTTCGAGGAATAGCCTTATTGGTAGTCATTGCAAGAGGTGCTTGAGGTGTGCGTTTGGCTTCCGTCTTGCAATTTCTTCTTATGTGCCCTGAAATGCCACAACGAAAACATACCTTAGATCTTGACGATCCCGAGGAGGATGAAGTAGGATTGTTTGTTGGGTTATAAGTAATTGGATCTAAATAGGGGAAAAAACACCTAGAGGGGGGGTGAATAGGTGTAAACAATAAACACTCAAAAAATCATTGCGCAAATAAACCCAATGCGGAAAAATAAAAGAACACGCAAGATTTTTACGTGGAAAAACTCCAAACCGGAGTAAAAAACCACGGGACCGATAACACGGCGAAATCCACTAGAATTAACACACGTACAAGGTGATATACCGTACTCACAGACGACTCAACCTTTTTCATACGCTCCTAGTAGATCTTCCCGCTCGCTCCACGACGCTTCTCGAATCCACGATCCGCGCCCAACGCTGAATCCACAGCGTCCAACGTCGAGTCCACGACGTCCGACCGAATCCACGGTCTTCACCCAGTGGCACGCTTCGAATCCACGAACGTACCTCGCTCCGAATCCACGAGAGCGGTTGCACCTTGAATCCACAAGGCCACGCGAGTCCACGCGCCGATTTTGGGGTAAATCGTTGTTTGTTTGGGTGGTGATGATCCGCCGAATACTTAGATTAAAGATAGATCGGAAATACCATCTAAGTATTCATTGATTTGATTCTACTCAAAATGTGAGTATGGAAAACCTAGAATCAAATCAATCAATATAGATGAAGAAACATAGAATAAATCTATTGATTTCCTTTCTTCTCTATATATGTGGATTTTTTCTTTTCGGCTATTTTTCTTCTGTAATAGCGGATGCCCTAGAAATGAATACAGGGCCTATTTATAGGTTAGAAACCCTAGGAAGAATATACGGATCAAAAACAGCCTTTTCTGGAAAGATTTACCGACGGCGATCCGGATTGGATTTGGCGATCCGGATTGCAGAAGCACAAAAGACGGTTTCCAGAAAATGCTTGTTCGGGATCCGGATCGTAGTCCCCGATCCGGATTGTTCATACAGTTTCACCAAACATCACGTTCGGGATCCGGATTGCAGTTCCTGATCCGGATCGAGGAAGCAAGCAGGTAAAACTAATGTTCGGGATCCGGATCAGAGGAGGCTGCGATCCGGATTGAACCAGTGTATGAACCAACACCCTTCGGGATCCGGATTGCCGAGCTCGATCCGGATCCTGAACATGTCCCATGTCCAGTTTTTGATGTTTAAGCAATTAAAACCTCTTCCAGGTGTTTCTACACTATAAGAAGTATTCGGATCATCAAAATTCTTTAGTTAAACGTACCTGATCCTTTTGAATTCTTCTTTCTTGAGATTGAGGTATACGATCCAAAGTTTCTTCATCTTCAATCTTCAAGACTTAATACATTCACGAAATACGCCAACTCAAATTCCGTAACAATCTCCCCCTTTGGCGGTTTCGTGACAAAACACAAATCCACAAAAGAAAATTCAAAAAGATATTTTTGTTGCTATCACCATACAACAAAAATTTACAAAAGAGATCCAGAAATTAAAAACATGAGATAAACTCCTAGAACAGACTCTAGACTTAGACATCTGTAATCTCTGCACACAAAAGGCATTCTTGACAAACAAAATCGTTAGATACCTCAAGAATTGAAACATTCAAAACCAACTACAGAGATAGAGTTTATTCTCACCATGACATTTGAAAAAGTCAGATATGTAAGAGAATCATAGTTAAAACCAACATATCTTCTAAGCAATCGAAAACCAAATGTCAAAGTATGTTAGTCCAACATCAACTTGTTAGTCATATTACATGCCCAAATAGTTAGTCAAATAGTTAGTAGGGACATGCAACAAATCACAAGAGAAAAACCAAAGTTGAAGTTGAGAAGAAGTCATACTTACCTTAATGATGTTACCATATTTACACATCATCATCATTGTATACACATCATCATCATTGTTCATCATTTGTTCAAGTTCTCTCTAAACTTTCTCCCCCTTTTTGTCACAAAACAAGCCAAAAATGTAGTATAAACTACGAAAAGTAAGGAGAGTTAAAAAAAAAGTTCTATTAATATGCACAAACTGAGAACTAAACTAAAAATATCAATAAGACTAAGACCTAAAAATCCTGCACAAAAAGAAATGAGTCAAAGATAGTTAGTTGTCAGAATCTGAATCTTCAGAACTTGTGCAACCTATCGTAGACATTATCTTTCGCATCCGCTTGTCCATTGAATTTATCTTCTTCGTGATGGTAATGTGAGCTGTTGTTGTTATCTCAAGCTCATTGGCAATCCTTTGTTGTTCTTTCAAGACCTGTTCTTGCTTGACAGATTGTCACGCCCCGGGGTCGAAACTGCGACCCGGACTCGCTAACAGATCCGCCATCTGTACGGAAACTACCGCACAGACGAAGCGTCTACCCTGCAAGTCAGATCTAGAACTGAAAATATGTATCAGAGCTGAAACTATAAATCAAAAGCTAAAGAAAGCTACACTGGAAATCTGAAATAAATAAATCTCCAATAATACATAATCCTCAATACATGTCCCTCAAATGAATAATAACAAAATACAAGCCTCACCCTCTCAGTACAAATATCCAAATCTCTTTGTACAAAAGTGGAAACATAAAATACACCGGGTACATCTACCTCTGATCCATATGCTGGTAAGGAACTACTCGGGCACGTCCTCACCTCGATGAGCTATCTCCGCGTGAGCTAAGCCGGAAAAGCAGCCTCAGAAAACCTGTCACCGCAGCGGATGTGAGATCTACTACATAAGGTAGATCTCAGTGGGTACCGTCATCAACATCCACGGTATGCCCACTAAGTCCACTGGAGGCACCACAAATAGGTATGCAAAAAGATAATAGGAAAGCAGGAAAGGAACTATAGCTAATAACATGCTCAAGAAAACTCTACTCTGTCCCTGCTATGCATACACTCTCACTACTAATAAAATGCCTCTAGTATTATGCTCAAAGGAAATCTCATCTATGAACATGCTATGCAAACACTCTCTCAATATCACCCAATCTCGATGACTGCCTCATAGGGTCCAGTCAAGCCTGCGCCAAACCTACTGCCACCTCATCCACACTGGGACGGGACTTACGTAGGGCGTCCCACACGGACTATATCAAGCGAACTCTAGTGTATCAACTAGTCGCATCAACGCAGCCTCGTCAGGCTCGGTATCATCACACACACACCCGGGTGGTAGCTCGAGGGGAGCGACCCCACCGAACTCAAGTATCTCATCTGTATCACTGTCTCATAAGCGGCACATGCAGGCTATAGTCCACGATCAAACAGATCGGTATCTCAAAGCTCAAAGCACAACTCAGTCGGAAATAGAACCTCGACTCAATCAAGAATAGCCCAAACACTCTCACAGGTATGCCGGAGAACCCTCAACGACTCAATCTGATAATGCACGACCATGGCTGAGTCGGGAAACCTCCACGACTTGATCTGCCAGAACCCCAAGATCCTCAAAGCTAAGTGGGAGAACCACCTCCACCACTAAATCAGATACACATCCCATGATCTAGAATTAAACCCATCGATCCCCAACAAGGAAGAAGAACTCTCAAGACACTAGAACTCAACATACAATGCACTAAAAGTTCGCTCGGCCCTCTGGCAGGAGCGGATATGCAATCTGAACCAACTCAACCCCTCAGGGTATTCACAATAAATTAAGACCATTTTTAAAATTCAGTTTTTCATTAAAACCAGTCCGACGATTTTTAAAACGGTTCAGATGTCCATCTAATGCTGACTAACCATGCAATCTAGTGTCAAATCATGCCTAGATCATGCTAAAAATATTAGGGGCTCATAATTATCTTCCTATAATTTTCTAGGCAACTATCAGATTTATCAACATATAATAAGTAAGCTAATATGATCAATATGCTTGCAGAAGCATTAGAGGGCATTCCATAAATCTCGAAGAAATTCAAACCCACCTGGAACGCTTTCCGCAGGCAAACGCTGAAGTCGGTGAAGCGCCGAACTCCCAACTGAAGAAACCTCGAAAATTGCTGCGAATTCGGAAAAATCTCCGAAAGTTTGAAAAAAAAACCTTGAGTCCACACAAAAAATTCCGGCGCGCAACCGGCGCGCTCCACAGCCAACAAAAATACAAGTTCACTTAAATCCAATTTACATAAATCCACAGCACACTCTCAAAGCCCTCCAATTAATAACTGCACACTAATAAATAGGGGCTCTCTTAACAAAATTACACAAGTCCACCTCACAAACTCCATGCTCACTTCACAATTAAATTACCAGCTCACATAATTAATTTACATAAATCCATTTGCACCCAACAGGTTCACATGACACACACTTCACACATTCACAGCACCACCATCACATTATTCAAATCCCCCTACTCTCTCTCAAGTTGCAACAGCACACTAATTCACAAATGCCCACATAATACTATTCACTTAATTCCATCTACAACATCAACATATTAAAAAGCTTTCAAAAGCACACACTAATTCCACTATTAATTTATTCACAAAACTCATCCCAAATTAACATATACTCTCACACATTCAAAAAAACTGTAAGCTCCAAGTATCCCACAGTCCACTCAAAACACAAACCCAACATAAAACATCACATACAATACCTCCCCAACACACCCTGCTTCCAAAAACCTCCCACAGCACGAAACTCCATTTGCATATCAATTAGTAAAGTCCAAACATACAACTCCCAAAATTCACCCTTTCACACTACCAACTTGCACAATTAATTCAATTAACTTGAGGGTGACCCACGTGCGGCCACTGCCGGTCTGAAAAGCCCGCGCGGCAGCAAGCTCGCCGCGTGCACTGAAGATACTACACCAACACAGAGAGAGAAAGAGGAAACCAAAGTCAGCAAAGCTCTGCCACAATGCGCGCGTCCGTCGGCAAGGAGACAGCCCTGGACGTCGAAAACGCCCCGCGCCGCGCGAGGAATTTCCTGCGCACGCGTCGCTGCGCACCGGCCAGCGGCTGTCCGCAAGCTCCCGCGCTGGCCGTCTGCCGCGCGGCGCCCATGCGCTGCCGCGCGCAGCCCTGGTGCGTACCGCGCGGCTGGCGCGGTGCCTCTGCAGCACAGCGCTGCGCGCGGCGCCCAGGCGCACTCGCGTGCAGCGCGCTGCTGCGCTGGCGCTGCGCGTGGCGCCAATGCGCGCCCGCGCAGCCGCGCACGCCGGCCGCGCGACCCTGCGCCCGCGCGACCACCGCCTCCACCTCCCGAAGCCACCCCAACAGGGAAAATAAAAACAGCCTCAAACAAAAAACCAAGCTTCTTCTCTCAAACAACAACAAAAAAAACTGCAAAGCACTACCTTGATTGGAGGTCGACGCGTGCGCTCCACACGCACCACACGGCCTCAAGGAGGAAGTCCAACCTCAACCACACTAAAAAAAAAAAACTCTTTCCTCTTCCCTCTTCTTCTTCCATCTTCTTCTCTTACTTCTTCCTCCCTTTTTCTCTTTTCGTTCATTCCTCTGCTTTCACCCATTTACTCTGCTTCACAACTGGTGGGGATGATGACGTGGAGGCAAAATTAATTAGGGAATGCCTTGAAGGAGAGGTGGTAGTTGGTTAAAACAATTAAATGCACCTGGCCTCATTTAATGCTCCAAAACAAATATCCCAACTCCCCATAATTCCAAACCCATTCTTTTCTTTCTTCTCTTTTTACTATCCAGACCAAAGCCGAATAAACCACTAATTAATTTAAATAATTTAATAACCATCAAAAGCCCCCCGTCAACTCACTTGTGCCCTCGGGGCCTCCGCACGGGTCCGAAACCTCCCGAACTCCGCTGTAAATTGAAAATACACATGTCCACAGCTTTTTCTCCTCAAAAAGCTCAACCGTGGAGTCGGTGTGCTCAATCCAAAAACCGGCTCCAAAACTGCCAGTTCCAACTCACTTTTCGCCTTCGGGTCCTCCGCATCAGTCCGAAACCTCCCGAACCCCGCTGTAATAAGAAAGTACACCTGTTCCCAGTGTTCCTCAATTTTTTGCACTCCGCTGTGAAGTCGAAGCTTTCCCGAAACCAGCCCTCTGATGCGTACAATGCCCGAAAAACTCCTAAACTAGCTGGGGCTTCCGCATTGATCCGAATCAACCCAAATTCATCTGTAACTATATTTGGGACACACTCATGACAATTTCCTCCGCTCCACGCCATCTTGCGAGGTCGGTGCACCGTCCGAAATTTCGGTATTCTACACTCTCCCCTCCTTAAAAAGGTTTCGTCCTCGAAACCTAAGTAAATCCATAACTTAGGAGGGTAACACAGTCAAATGGGGATAGGAAATCCCCAACTCATCCTCAGACTCTCAAGCGGCCTTTCTCTCATCAACATGGCTCCACTGCACCTTCACCAAGGTATGATCCGACTGCACAATTCCTTCGCTTCACGAGCAAAAATTTTCAAGATGGTGAAATCCAAAATATGAGGGTGATCAAATACACTTCTTCCAGTCAGACAAAAACTCGCGGATCCAACTACCCCGCGTAAACTCAAATCTTCGAATCAAGATCCCCAAATCCAACTCTAAGCCTCCGATAGGCACAACTCTCTCGTTGCTCTTAGCAACTACAAACTCAAGTTCCACCATACATCTCTCACGTCCATTCATTGAATAAAAGTTCAACATCGGGAACAATGTTCAATTTCCAACTCTCAATTCCTAAGTTCCAAAAGTGGCAACCAGAGATCGAACACCTCATTCCAAGGTTGCATGCTCGCCTAACCAAGGCGTACAGACCATAAAGTCCTTGTTGGGATTAATATATACTATAAGACAAAACTTACAATTCCAGTAACTCTAACCTCCGGCGTTGCATCAACCAAAATCCCTCTGAGTAACCTAGTACTTCAGGTTCAAGGGTCAAGAATAATTCAATGCTCTCTCTAACACTGGCAATCAACTTCTTCCCTCTTAGAAGTTACAGCGCTCTCTCCATGTGCTCTACAGGCTCTATGTCGCCTCGGAAATTAATTCAAATATCCATGACGGGTACGCCTACCCACCCGTCCAAAACAGTTGGAACACTCGATTCCTCAAATCCTAATAGCGGCAGGGCGTCAATCAATCCACTTGACTGCGCTGTAAGCTCACAAGGCCCCTACTGGCTCCTGAACACTATCAGGGCACAGCCCTCGGCTGCATGGTTCCACAATGCTATCAATCTCTCAAAGGCATCTGCCAAAGCACAATCCAAACCTATCTGTACACAAATCATCAAGGAACCCTCACTATTGTGTACCCACAACGTGGCATCACTGCCGTGCACCAACGGCGTGGCATCACCACCGTGTATCCACGGTGTGGCATCATACTCAAGTATCCATCTCTCGGATCCTCACTGTCGTATTCCCACGACGTGGTACTGGGTAACACGGACCTCTCAATCCATCAAATCCCACAGCTGCACTATCAGCTCTCACTCTCTGTCTCACCGGTGATACTCCACTAGGTGCTACCATAGTCGGCGCAGCTTCCAAAACTACGTCAATCACTATCTAAATCTCAATCTCACTAAGCGGCGACTTCAATACCAGATCAGGTAGATTTTCACCCGGGATCACACGGCGATGAAGATATTTCTTAATCCCGGTGCCGCCGTAGGCACCACCCCTATAGTCGCTCGCAAAGCGATAAGATCACCACACAAACTCTATCGTGCTCTAGCTTTCTCTATAAGCGAATTCCTCCTGACCAGGTCCACGGAGGGTCATTGTCCTCTCTCGACAAACCAAGATAGGACAACGCTAGGGGAAACCAATCCCTGGCCAACTTCATATCCATATCTTGGAGCTGACGTAGGACTAAACACTCAAGGAATCAAATCCAACGTCCTACCTGCACTGGGCAGACTGGCAACACTCATCCATGTGCTTCACGTGATCTAAAATTTGATCCTGACGTGCACAGCCATCAGTCCTCACACTGGCCCACACGAAGATACCCCTGCTCTACCGAAACGCGCACATGCGGTGTTGGCATCAATCTGCTCTAACTCCGATAACCACAAGAAAACCACACCTGGTGAGATGCGATCCACTATCCTGGCGATGAAGGCGGCCCACGCAAAAGGCACTCACATCCTGGCATTGCTGCTGGTGCCTACACTGTCACGCCCCGGGTGTAAACCAGAACCCGGGCCCGTCTACAGATCCGCCGTGCATGCGGTACTTCCCACATACACGAAGCGTCGGTAACCTGCTCAGATAAGAAATAATAATAAAAGAGCATAATAATCAGAGCTGAAATAAAACTACTGTATCTCAGACAGATGCTGGAAGTAAAAAGTACAATAGTAAAATAAATACAGATGTCTCTCCCAGCTCACAACTATAATACAAACAGCTGGCAAAAGCCAGTCCCCAAAAAGAAATACAGAAAACTGTCTGAGAAGTCCTGGTACCCAAAAAAAAATCTCCAGCTACGACCCTCGGTGGCTCTCTATCTAGTCCGCAATCCGCTTACCTCGATCAGTTGCTGATGGCCCAGCAACTCCCACAGAGGACTCTGCAAAACAAGGGAAAAGTAAGGGACAAGAAAAACAATGGGGGTCAGTACTACTATAAACAGTAGCCTCCCCTAGTGGGTAAAGCCTCAGCTCAGATATGCCCACCAGGTGCTCAGAGGCAAAAAGGGGAAGAAGAAAAGAAGGGATACTGATAAATGAAGCAACTGATAAAAATGCTATCCCTAATATGCCTCTACATGACCAACCGATAAGGATGGGAAAGTGATGCATCAGAATCAAGTAGCCTGTCATAACGACCCAATCTGACAGCCAGTGAACACTGGCACTGCCTGCTCTGCTGTCGAACTCAAGAAACCAGCATGGTGCCCGGCGCTCACACCGTGGAACTCAAGAAACTAGCATGGTGCCCGGCGCTCACACCGTGGAAAGCCTACTCCGGAGTGGCACTCGAGGGGAGCGACCCACACGAGTAAAGTAATATCACTGTATCAACATCTCTGTAACCACTGTCTCATAATAGCAGGACTGGATCGAGACTCAAGAAGTGGGAACAACCCTCCACTAAAGTAAGCCCGATCCCCGAACACCCAATCTGATGCAATAAAAACAATCCGGTCAACCACCCAAGATCCGTGGTCGCCGCAACCCCCTGACAACTCAACCTGTCCCAAATCCCCAATACCTGCCTACACTGTCCAACATACGCTCGAACCTGAGCGATTAAGCCGCTAGTGCCAACAATGAAAGAAGAAAGAGAAAAGCATGGTTTCTCCTAAGTCAAGTCCCAAAATAGTGTAGCAGTAAAAGATGGCAATAATTATGTGATCAATTAAATCATGCATGTTCCAATACTTGTCCAATTTCCAAGTATAACAGTTTAGAAGTGACTTAAGCTAGGGTGACCGTTTCACATGAACAAACATCAGTTTTGCAGTCCTCTATTCCTATATGTCTCCAAATATATAGTTCCAGAATCAATAAGCGATTAAATCAGTGATTAATCTAACAATCATAAATTGGAGATCTGATAACAATTAATCAATTTCCTAGAGCATGCAAGTCTACCAATCAACACATTTGGCATTGTCAAAACGAGGTACTCTGATATTCCTAGTGGGCATACAAAGAGAGGAGTACAACAACCACCCACCTGAAGCGCAACTGTCCCAACTCGTACAGTCAGAAAATACCAAAATTCCAATTCCTCGCTCCCACAATTTAGCACACCCGCAACACTCCTGGTACACAAGGAATCCACTAATTACACTAGGGTCTCAATTACAGCACTAATTACCACATAAACACACCAGTACCAAACTGTCAAATTATCACCTGCAACAAATGTCCAGAAAATTCTAATAAAAATATCCCGGCGATCCTCGCGACGATAGCTTCGCAACGGTACCTTGCACGCCCAAATCCGAGTTCTGTACACCAAGATAAAAATTCAGCAAGGGGCCCTCTCATACTAAAATCAGGATTAAGGGCAGATTACTGTTCACAGAGAAATCCTTAATTTTCACCTCGAAAGAAAATTCACAAAAATCCACTAAAAATACGAGCGCGTTCCTTGCGATCCGTAGATGAAAAAGTTGTATAAGCTCGTTTCCATCAGACGCTCGTGCGCAAAGATATAGCCGAAACACTCCGCTGCTGTCAAGAATTCCATACAGAAAAAGGGGTCACTTGTAGCCTCGAAAACCGTGCCAAAACCTCGAAACGGGCAGGCGCGACTAAAACGAAAGATGAAGTCCTACCTCTTAGGAATCTGTCGGTGCAAGAATCGCAGGAAAATGATGTCGGGGTAGCCCAGGGGAGCAAAAACACAATCGCTGCGCCGAGGAAGAACACAAGAAAGCTACGTCGCGCCGCACCGTAAAATGGGAAACCTTGGGATTCGTGCCACTAAAATTCCTGAGATTTGGCAGAGAGTTGAAGGACTCAGAGATGAAGCTTTTTCCCAGAAATAGACTTGGGCTGAAGGTGCTCGGATTGGGAGAAAAATGAGGAAGAAGGCAGCTCGGGTAAGTTTAATTAGGCTGAGGGGGGGGAAAAATTCCCTGCGCCCGGTGCACGTGCGCCCGCCAATGGCGGAGCGCCACGTGGCACCGACTCCCCGTGCACCGCGCCGTGGACCGCGCACCCCGCACGCCCGCTGGTCGCGTACGGCACCTGCTCCACCCCATTGCGTGGACCGGGCGCACAACACCGGCCAATCACAAAGTGCCACGTGTCCACCTGGTCCACCGTGCACCAAGCACCGAACTCCGTGGACCGCGCGCTGTGGACCACCCAACCGGAAGACGCCACGTGGCACCGCCTAAGTGCACGGCCGCCGCCGTGGACCGCGCGCCTGCCCGGGCGCCCGCGCGCTGCCCGCGCCCTGCCCGCGCCGCGCGCCGCCGCTGCTCCGCCTGCCCGAGGCCGCGCCGCCGCCCGCCGGTGCTGCCCGCCGCCGCCGCCGGCGCCGGCGATCGCCGGAAAGTACTGTTCCGGCCGGTGAACAGTAAAATACTGTAGCAAGCTCCGAAAAATCCAAGTAAATAGCCCATCTTGACCGTTTTCGCGCGCTGATTCCAAATCCGGCGTCCGTTTCGCCAAATTCCAATCCTAAAATTTGCCGGAGGCTCCCGGAAAGGTATTTTCATTTCGAATTTCGCGCCGAGTCCAAATTTGATATCCGATTTGCGCGAAAACTCTTCTAAACATCCAACGGGGTCTCCCGGTTATCCACGTGATCCATTTAAGCCCCGAATCCATCACTTGAATCCAAATTGGCGCGCGAACACCGCCGACATGCCCCGTAGGCCTCCCGAAGCTGCCGGTCACACTGTAGAAGCCCTGCAACGATCCGGGTCACCACATACACTGTCGAGACCCTCCTGGTCTCTGTCTCCTCTGGGGCTCAAGATCTTGAGATCGGTATCATAGCAACGTCGATCCACTCACTGTCCCAAAATCAGGCAATACTGGATGACTCCCTCTGGAGATGGTCCCTCGTTCTCCGTCCCTCCCGGACGTGATCGCAGTTCCTCGGCCAATCCATCAAGCATGCACCATCGGTGCATCCAAAGTCGCTCGCCGAGAATATCCAAAATGATAAACATCTCGAAGCAGTCCCCTCTCAACATGATCAATCTCCTGAGTCTCATCCTGAGCGACATGGGGCACTCTGCTCAACCGTCGTAGCAACTCGCGAACACACACCTGAAGGGGTCAACTCCCCTGCTACAGGCATCTCAAATCCCTTTCCAGTTCCCGCTTAGCACTGTTGGAAGAAGGTCCTGGAACAGCAAAGCACGAAGCTCAATCCAAATCCTCAACTACTCTCCTGGTGGTCCAATAAGATGAACTCGACGCCACACTCTCTCGGCGTTCTTATCCAAAAGTGCGCAACTAAGTGCACCAGATGCTTTTCCTGGACGAATGAGTCCTCAAACGACTCTCTCAAAGCAGCAATCCAGTGCTCGGCCTTCCCAGGCCCCAAATTCTGCCCCGAAACCTGAAGGGGATGGAACTGGATGAAGTACACAACCGGTTAGCCACTCTCACTGCTCCAGCACTACGCACAGTGCGATCTGGGTCGAAGTCGATGATGTCGCGGCCGGAGGTACTACTGGCGATACCATAGGAGGTGCTCTCTGTCCAAGCATGCGCATCACGCGCTCCATGTTCTCTTCCTGACGCCGCATCGCCGCAACCATCTGGGCTACCCAGGCCCGTAACTCACAAACCTCGCTCTGCTCTGTCCATTCAGCCTCCCGCTGATCGGGCTCCTCATCCAAGGCCAACACGCCCTCGCCGTCGTACGGCGTCTCGGAAGCATCGAAGCCACTGCAACATAACAAACATTAGGACCAAAACTCTCTCGACCCAATCAAGCGAAAGTCTAAACATATTAACCTTTCTAAAGTATTATGTTGTCTGCAGCCAACATAATCAACTTTAGAGAAATAACATGTAAGATCACTCACCCCAATCCTCTGGGGGAGGTACAAACTCAATTAGGACTCTCGCTAAAATCACGTCTCTCACGACGGTCATCCTAATGTCCAACCAATAGCCTAGGGTCTCTAAGTCCTCAATGACCTATATTCCTAGGCTCTGATACCACCTAAATCTGTCACGCCCCGGGGTCGAAACTGCGACCCGGACTCGCTAACAGATCCGCCATCTGTACGGAAACTACCGCACAGACGAAGCGTCTACCCTGCAAGTCAGATCTAGAACTGAAAATATGTATCAGAGCTGAAACTATAAATCAAAAGCTAAAGAAAGCTACACTGGAAATCTGAAATAAATAAATCTCCAATAATACATAATCCTCAATACATGTCCCTCAAATGAATAATAACAAAATACAAGCCTCACCCTCTCAGTACAAATATCCAAATCTCTTTGTACAAAAGTGGAAACATAAAATACACCGGGTACATCTACCTCTGATCCATATGCTGGTAAGGAACTACTCGGGCACGTCCTCACCTCGATGAGCTATCTCCGCGTGAGCTAAGCCGGAAAAGCAGCCTCAGAAAACCTGTCACCGCAGCGGATGTGAGATCTACTACATAAGGTAGATCTCAGTGGGTACCGTCATCAACATCCACGGTATGCCCACTAAGTCCACTGGAGGCACCACAAATAGGTATGCAAAAAGATAATAGGAAAGCAGGAAAGGAACTATAGCTAATAACATGCTCAAGAAAACTCTACTCTGTCCCTGCTATGCATACACTCTCACTACTAATAAAATGCCTCTAGTACCATGCTCAAAGGAAATCTCATCTATGAACATGCTATGCAAACACTCTCTCAATATCACCCAATCTCGATGACTGCCTCATAGGGTCCAGTCAAGCCTGCGCCAAACCTACTGCCACCTCATCCACACTGGGACGGGACTTACGTAGGGCGTCCCACACGGACTATATCAAGCGAACTCTAGTGTATCAACTAGTCGCATCAACGCAGCCTCGTCAGGCTCGGTATCATCACACACACACCGGGTGGTAGCTCGAGGGGAGCGACCCCACCGAACTCAAGTATCTCATCTGTATCACTGTCTCATAAGCGGCACATGCAGGCTATAGTCCACGATCAAACAGATCGGTATCTCAAAGCTCAAAGCACAACTCAGTCGGAAATAGAACCTCGACTCAATCAAGAATAGCCCAAACACTCTCACAGGTATGCCGGAGAACCCTCAACGACTCAATCTGATAATGCACGACCATGGCTGAGTCGGGAAACCTCCACGACTTGATCTGCCAGAACCCCAAGATCCTCAAAGCTAAGTGGGAGAACCACCTCCACCACTAAATCAGATACACATCCCATGATCTAGAATTAAACCCATCGATCCCCAACAAGGAAGAAGAACTCTCAAGACACTAGAACTCAACATACAATGCACTAAAAGTTCGCTCGGCCCTCTGGCACGAGCGGATATGCAATCTGAACCAACTCAACCCCTCAGGGTATTCACAATAAATTAAGACCATTTTTAAAATTCAGTTTTTCATTAAAACCAGTCCGACGATTTTTAAAACGGTTCAGATGTCCATCTAATGCTGACTAACCATGCAATCTAGTGTCAAATCATGCCTAGATCATGCTAAAAATATTAGGGGCTCATAATTATCTTCCTATAATTTTCTAGGCAACTATCAGATTTATCAACATATAATAAGTAAGCTAATATGATCAATATGCTTGCAGAAGCATTAGAGGGCATTCCATAAATCTCGAAGAAATTCGAACCCACCTGGAACGCTTTCCGCAGGCAAACGCTGAAGTCGGTGAAGCGCCGAACTCCCAACTGAAGAAACCTCGAAAATTGCTGCGAATTCGGAAAAATCTCCGAAAGTTTGAAAAAAAAACCTTGAGTCCACACAAAAAATTCCGGCGCGCAACCGGCGCGCTCCACAGCCAACAAAAATACAAGTTCACTTAAATCCAATTTACATAAATCCACAGCACACTCTCAAAGCCCTCCAATTAATAACTGCACACTAATAAATAGGGGCTCTCTTAACAAAATTACACAAGTCCACCTCACAAACTCCATGCTCACTTCACAATTAAATTACCAGCTCACATAATTAATTTACATAAATCCATTTGCACCCAACAGGTTCACATGACACACACTTCACACATTCACAGCACCATCACAATTATTCAAATCCCCCTACTCTCTCTCAAGTTGCAACAGCACACTAATTCACAAATGCCCACATAATACTATTCACTTAATTCCATCTACAACATCACATATTAAAAAGCTTTCAAAAGCACACACTAATTCCACTATTAATTTATTCACAAAACTCATCCCAAATTAACATATACTCTCACACATTCAAAAAAACTGTAAGCTCCAAGTATCCCACAGTCCACTCAAAACACAAACCCAACATAAAACATCACATACAATACCTCCCCAACACACCCTGCTTCCAAAAACCTCCCACAGCACGAAACTCCATTTGCATATCAATTAGTAAAGTCCAAACATACAACTCCCAAAATTCACCCTTTCACACTACCAACTTGCACAATTAATTCAATTAACTTGAGGGTGATCCACGTGCGGCCACTGCCGGTCTGAAAAGCCCGCGCGGCAGCAAGCTCGCCGCGTGCACTGAAGATACTGCACCAACACAGAGAGAGAAAGAGGAAACCAAAGTCAGCAAAGCTCTGCCACAATGCGCGCGTCCGTCGGCAAGGAGACAGCCCTGGACGTCGAAAACGCCCCGCGCCGCGCGAGGAATTTCCTGCGCACGCGTCGCTGCGCACCGGCCAGCGGCTGTCCGCAAGCTCCCGCGCTGGCCGTCTGCCGCGCGGCGCCCATGCGCTGCCGCGCGCAGCCCTGGCGCGTACCGCGCGGCTGGCGCGGTGCCTCTGCAGCACAGCGCTGCGCGCGGCGCCCAGGCGCACTCGCGTGCAGCGCGCTGCTGCGCTGGCGCTGCGCGTGGCGCCAATGCGCGCCCGCGCAGCCGCGCACGCCGGCCGCGCGACCCTGCGCCCGCGCGGCCACCGCCTCCACCTCCCGAAGCCACCCCAACAGGGAAAATAAAAACAGCCTCAAACAAAAACCAAGCTTCTTCTCTCAAACAACAACAAAAAAAACTGCAAAGCACTACCTTGATTGGAGGTCGACGCGCGCGCTCCACACGCACCACACGGCCTCAAGGAGGAAGTCCAACCTCAACCACACTAAAAAAAAAAACTCTTTCCTCTTCCCTCTTCTTCTTCCATCTTCTTCTCTTACTTCTTCCTCCCTTTTTCTCTTTTCGTTCATTCCTCTGCTTTCACCCATTTACTCTGCTTCACAACTGGTGGGGATGATGACGTGGAGGCAAAATTAATTAGGGAATGCCTTGAAGGAGAGGTGGTAGTTGGTTAAAACAATTAAATGCACCTGCCTCATTTAATGCTCCAAAACAAATATCCCAACTCCCCATAATTCCAAACCCATTCTTTTCTTTCTTCTCTTTTTACTATCCAGACCAAAGCCAAATAAACCACTAATTAATTTAAATAATTTAATAACCATCAAAAGCCCCCCGTCAACTCACTTGTGCCCTCGGGGCCTCCGCACGGGTCCGAAACCTCCCGAACTCCGCTGTAAATTGAAAATACACATGTCCACAGCTTTTTCTCCTCAAAAAGCTCAACCGTGGAGTCGGTGTGCTCAATCCAAAAACCGGCTCCAAAACTGCCAGTTCCAACTCACTTTTCGCCTTCGGGTCCTCCGCATCAGTCCGAAACCTCCCGAACCCCGCTGTAATAAGAAAGTACACCTGTTCCCAGTGTTCCTCAATTTTTTGCACTCCGCTGTGAAGTCGAAGCTTTCCCGAAACCAGCCCTCTGATGCGTACAATGCCCGAAAAACTCCTAAACTAGCTGGGGCTTCCGCATTGATCCGAATCAACCCAAATTCATCTGTAACTATATTTGGGACACACTCATGACAATTTCCTCCGCTCCACGCCATCTTGCGAGGTCGGTGCACCGTCCGAAATTTCGGTATTCTACACAGATAGTTGTTGTTGCAACTTGAAGATCGAAGTCAATGATGCTTCATCATCCGTGCCGGGTTCTTGTCGAGACGTTGAGGCCGAGGTGCCGTCACAAGGTTTCTTTCCAATAACATGAGGTAATTTGTGAAGTGACTTCACAATTGTTGATTCATCTATCATCCCGCAACTGTGCTGATATGATGTTGAGCTTACATCAATGTCAAACTTTTGTAAGATCCTCATGATGATTAGAGGGAACGGAAGTCGCTCAGAGGGATGAGGATGCACAATGTACCTTGACATTCTATTCCAAATTATATAGGGAATATTCATGTTTAATCCAATAGCCTCAGAGGGATGTCCTATGAGATATAGGAATAGCAGTCGCTCCCATCTCACAACCTTGGTCTGCATGTTGGGCAGGATGTTATAGCACGTTATGAAGTTTAAAAAACGGTACTCCAGTCGTAGATGTTTGGATCTGACACTTTTGCCATCAACTGATTGAGTCCCCTCCATACAGATCCTGTCGACCACAGTTTGCCACAATGCACTTGTCAAACTTTTTCCTTTCAAAAAGTTAACCCCCGATGTGCTAGATTCCATTCCAAGCACTTCACCAATTAACTGCGGTGTGATCTTAATCTTCATTCCTAGGACGTTTGTATAGAAATGCATAGACCCATTTTCATCCTCTTGAAGATGTCTCGCATTCGTGTAGAAGGTTCTCACACGATACAAACAATATCCTAGAAGTTCAGGGAATCGGCAGACTTGAAGAAGAGAAGCTTGTTCAATTAAGGTTCCAAATTCTGGTGAATGATTGCGAAGGGCTTCAATGTTGACATGACGTTCTCCGATGCATTCACGTCGTTCAAAGGCTCGAAGACGATCAGTGTTAACGACTACCTCTTCAACACGTGGCGGAGAGTCAGGAGCTATTGGTGTGTCAATATTAGTGTCTCGTCTTAATCCATAACGTCGAGCAAGTCGTTTCCGTTTCACAGAGATAGTTGGAGCAGACAAAGGAGCTTTCCCAGTGTCCATGGGTGCTTTTCCTTTTTGTTTAGATTTAGTAGGCAATACCTCATCATCATCATCATCAGTCAACATATCCCAGTGTACTTCATCAGGGTTTTCTTCAAGTTCTGTGTCACTTATAACTTCCACTTCACCTTTTCGTTGGAGTTTCTTGGCTCGTTTCAGTTTGTTGGTTGCTCAGGTATGTACCATAGTGACTAACAACAGGATTAGCCATGAGAGTGCCATTGGATTAAGAGAAAGTGTCCTGTGAAGAGTAACTCAAGAACACACGAAAAATCGTCAATTTTGAAAAGTTTGAAAAATTGTACCTAGACAATCATAATCATGTAGAGAAGCCAAGAATCAAATTAGTTTTCCAAAAAGAATTTTAAAAATAGATCAATTCCATGATTTTCAAAAATTCCTCTTTTATGCCCTAAACCAGAATTTTTAGAAATCGAAGCCTAAAAACTCGTTTATCTTGAGAAAACCCAGCATAAAAGCAAAACTAATTGACCCAGAGTCCTTATTTCAAAAGAAATTTGATCAAAAACCATTCACAAACGAAAAAGTTTCAAGATTTCAACTCACGTTTGAAGAAAAACCATAAAAACTGTGAAAAACCGAGTTTTGATCAATAAAACTTACTTGAATCCGAAGAACTTTGAGTTTGGAAGCTCCAAAATGCAAGAAATCTAGAGAGAGAAGCTCTAGAGATTTTAGAACAAAAGATTAGGGTAAAAGAAATCAAATCCTCTTTGTTCTTATAAAAACCCTAGCCGTGATCCGGATCGGATCGAGAATGTGATCCGGATCGGCTACCCGCAGGAAGAATCCTGCGTTCGGGATCCGGATCACTTACCCCGATCCGGATCGGCTTCAACTTTTTCTCCAGAAAATTCAGAAAAATTCCATAAAATCCAGAAAAAGTATGTAAGCACTTTTCCATGTCAACTTTAAACAAAAGACATCGTTTCATACAACAAGAAATAGATTATGCAAAATCTATCAAAAATACCCAAAAATGAAACGAAAATTTACGAAAGTTAAAACACTTAAAGTTGAACAACTTCAATTACATCTATCCTGATCTTATGTGTAATGCCTTTATCAAATCATCAATTTTAGTAAAGAAAATGAAGTACCAAGATCAATAGATGTTTGAAATCCCAGATAAGTTAGATAATATATCTAGACAATCTGTTGAAGGAGTGGCTCTTTGAGCATCTTTTACTAAAAATCCCACCTTATACCAACCATGAAATACGACTGAGTCAAGTATTTCAATGTGAATTTCATCAACAATTTTCAAAACAAAAATTTGCTTTTCATTCATGGAGTATTTTTTTTATTTTCTCCATGTGGTGGTAGTTTTCACACTCCTCATGGGATGTAACTCTTTCCACATCTTTTGAGCATTTTACATTTCATTGACTCCCCCTCAATTGGCTATCAATTATTTAATATATAAAGTATTCAACCAAACCATTGATCTCGAATTCATACTCGACTAAGCAATCAAATATGATAATGACTATACCAAGAGATCATTGAGAGAGAAATTGACTTTGATCACTTAAAAGATGGTTTAATTAACGCAAATGATCATTGCAACTGTGATGACCTGGATCTCCGCAGAGCTGTTGCGGTGCGTTGGGGTGGCTATTGGAGGCCTACGCGGTGTGCTGGAGGCCTTTGGGGCATGTCGGCGGTGTTCGGGCGCCAATTTGGACTCAAGTGAAGAACTTCGGGCCTAAATGGATCACGCGGGTGATCGGGGGACCCCGTCGGATGTTTAGAGGGGTTTTCACGCGAAACGGATTTTCAGATTGGGCTCGGCGCGAAATTTGGACTAAGAATACTTTTCCGGGGGCATTCGGCAATTTTTAGAGTGAGAATTTGGCGAAACGGACGTCAAATTCGGATTCAGCGCGCGAAAACGCTTCAGATGGACTATTTACATGAATTTTTGGGCTTCGGGTTACTGTTCACGCCGGAACAGTACTTCCGGCGATCGCCGGCGGCCGGCGGCGGCGGCGGGCAGCGCGGCGGATGGCGGAGGGCGCTCGGGCAGGCGGCGCGCGGCCGCGGGCAGCCGCTGAGGGCGCGGGCAGCGCGCGGGCAGGCGGCCGGTCCACGCGGCGAGCGTGCACCAAGGCGGGGACACGTGGCTTTCTTCTATTGGTCGGTGCAGTGGACCGGGACCACGGAGCGGGCAGGCTGGTGTATGGTGGACCGAGGTTGACACGTGGCGTCTAGTGATTGGCCGGCTCATAGTTCGCGGTCTACGGAATATTTTTGGTGGCTCATGGTCTACGGTGCACCGGGAGCGGACACGTGGCAGTCATCCATTGGTTCGGCCCACAGGATTTTGTGCACCCGGTTCACCGAACAGTAATGTTGACACGTGGCACAATCCTATTGGACGGTCAACTGTGCAGCAGGGCAGCAGACTGCGCGCGGGCAGCAACGGTCGGGGGGACACGTGTCGAGAAACCAGTGGTCCATTTCGCTGTTTCGTGTTATGTGGGACACAGAGGGAATTATTGGAATTGTTTGTTTATGGTTTTCTTCATTTTCCATCCGAGGCTCAATCAAAGGGATTTTTCACCATCTTAGAGGCTCCATCTCCATTAGAGGTGAGAAGATGAAATCTTCATCAAGAAGAGAGGAACACCCCTGTCAAGTTTGAGGAATTTAGGAGGCTCGGATCCCGAGGTTTGGGATTTTTCCGGCGCGGCGCGACGATCATTCTCCGGCAACCCGATTCGTCGCATTTCAGTGTTTAGGCTCCCCCGACTCACCCCGACCTCCTATTTTTGCGATTTTTGCGCCGTTGGATTCTAACAGGTAGGGCTACGTTTCTTATTTCTACTGGTTTTTCCCCATTCCGAGGTTTTCATGGGTTTTTCGGATCATCTTGTGACACCATTTTGCTGTGATGGAGTTTTGGACAGCGGTTCGGTATTTCGGCGATATCTCCGCAACCGGACATCGGATTGAGGCGATTCAAAAGGGGATTTGCATCTACGCATCGCAAGGAATCTCCCTGAATTTTCTTGGATTTTCGTGGAATTTCCCTGAAGGTGAGAACCCCTTTTTACAGAACTTTGTAGCACAGTTTTTGGGTGAAAGTATTGTTCGGGGTGGTCCTCTTGTCGATTTTGGTTCTCAGCATAGAAAAATCGTGGGAAAACGTGCAGGTACTCGTTTCGACCGGTTCGTCGCGTAGATCGCAGTGGTATTTTTCTGGGAATTTCTAGAGCAGATCTCGCAGGTGAAAAAGGCTAAACTGTGGACTGATTGTAATTGGGACAGATTTTGGTGTGAGCATGGTTGATTAATTGTGCTTGTTCTTTTGGGGTATTTTGTGCAGTACCGTGGTGACCGTTGAGACCGGGCGCGGACTTCGCTGTTGGGATCTGGATTTAGCGCTCGAGGTGGGCGGTTGTTTATTACCTCTATTTTGACATGCTCACTAGGAATATTAGAGTGATCCCCTTTATTGGACATCTTGATTAATCATGATTGGGGTTGGGTTTATGCATGCCAGTGTGGGAATAGGGTTGCTTTGATAGCGGTTAACCTTGCATGTGGAATATTTATGTTGGACTATTTGATTATCCTGTTGATGGTACTACTTGAGGGTAGATGACATGCGTAGGTGGATACTGTTAATGATTAATGCCTTTAATTATATTTCCTTGAGAACACTTGCATGCTTGTATGGACATCTAGATAGGCCATCTTTTATTGCTACACTATCATATTGGGATTTGACTTAGGAGAAACCATGATTGCTTTCTTTCTCCTTCTTATTTAGACTTTCGAGTCATGTTGCTCGGGTTCGAGCGGGGGTTTGGGATAGTGTAGCCGGGACCTTGGGGTCAGAGACAGGGTGTACTTGATGTCGGACTTGGGGGTTATTGCGGCAACCGCGGACAGTAGGCGGTTGACCGGATATCGATTATTCTACCCGATTGTGAATCTTGGATTTTGGGACAGGCAGGCTTGATGGCAGGGTATTGCGGCAACCGCGGACCTTGGGCGGTTGACCGGACAGTGGTTATTGCATCAGATTGGGTATCGGGTCTCTAGTGGATGGGGTTCCCACTATTGGTTTATCTTGCATCGGGTTGAGATCGGGTCTCCTTTTAGTGGATGGGTTTTCCCACTTTGATCAGAGTCATGATCCAGTCCTGCTGATTTGGTACTTGTTACCCAGGCATTATACTCGTGTGGGTCGCTCCCCTCGAGTGCCACTCCGGAGTGTGCGTTTTACAGGCTTCGAGTCCTTGAGACTCCCTTTTCCCTATCGGTGTTATGCGTTGGCCAGCATACCCGATTTGGCAGGCAGGCAGGCAGGCAGAGCAGGCAGTACCAGTGCTCACTGGTGTATCGATTGGGTCTAGGCAGGCAGGCATTTATGTTCTGATGCATACAGTTAGCTATCTCTTTAGCTTGGCATATTAGAGGCATAGTAGTGGTAGTTTCCTGTTTTCGGCAGTCATCATTGCTTACCACACTTCTTTCCTTTTTGCCTCTGGTAGACCTAGTGGGTGTGTCAGGATTTGAGGTTTTACCCACTAGGGGAGGCTACTGGTTTACTGGTAGTCTTACCCCCATTCTTCTTTCCTCTTTTTCTTCCCCTTGTTTTGCAGTGTCTTCTGCGGGTGCTGCTGGGTTTTCAGCGACGGGTCGAGGAGAGAGGACGGCTGAGTAGATAGACTTCGAGGCAGGTTGAGCGTGTTAGCTGGACTGTTGGTGTACCCGTGTTTCCTCAGACGGTTGTACTTTTACTTTGGGACTGGCTTTTGCCAGCAGGTTGTATTTATTTTGGTGAGCTGGGAGAGACAGATGTATCATTTATACAGATGTATTGTATTTTATTTCCAGCTTCAGTCTGAGATGTATTAGTTTTAGTTCAGCTCTGTTTTTATTGCTCATTTATTATTATCTCTTATATATCTGAGCAGGTTTGGCGCTTCGTGTACGCGGGAAATACCGTGTGCACGGCGGATCTGTAGACGGGCCCGGGTTCTGGTTTACACCCGGGGCGTGACAGATTAAGTTGGTATCAGAGCTTAGGGATAGGTCAGTTGGGACTTAGGAAACCCTAGGCTTTTGGCAGACCCTAGGAAGGCAGGACGTGAGTGACGTGACTTTTGGCGAAAGTCGGTGATTTGGTTTTGACTCTTCCAGTGAGTGAAGAGGGATCGGCATACCCTATTTTTGTGGGACAGTTATGTTGGCTGCAGACAACATAACGTTACAAAAATAGGGGGATGCCTTTGACTTTCGCTAGATTGGGTCGAGTGTTTGGGGTGTGCTGATTTGCGGTTTTGTCGTGGTGAGCGGTGTCTCCCCGACGTTGGGGCTCTGACCCGAGTGCACCTTGGTGCGGCAGTTGGGCCTGAGCTGGTTGTTTCGGGCCGGATACCCAGATTGGGGTCTGGGGGGGGCTCCGGACCCGAAGGGTAGGAGTGTTGGAGGCAGATCAGCGGAGCAGCGCGGTGACACAGTTGTCGGAGCAGCGCGGTGACACAGTGGTCGGATCAGCACAGTGGTGCAGTTGTCGGAGCAGTGACACAGTTGTCGGAGCAGCGCGGTGACACAGTGGTCGGATCAGCACAGTGGTGCAGTTGTCGGAGCAGTGACACAGTTGTCGGAGCAGCGCGGTGACACAGTGGTCGGATCAGCACAGTGGTGCAGTTGTCGGAGCAGTGACACAGTTGTCGGAGCAGCGCGGTGACACAGTTGTCGGATCAGTGCAGTGGCACAGTTGTCGGACTAGTGAGTAGCCCTCCGTGCCGACGTTTAGTGCTGGGGCACCGAGGAAGGGTTGACAGCAGGGAAAACTGTGGGATTGCATTGAAGGAGTGAGCCAGATCTGGCGGATGAGTTGCCCTGACTTGTGGGATCGAGTATGGAGCCTTTGGAGGCAGGGTCTTATTCGGTGGGGGATTGAGAGTACTGGGGACGCCTCATTGGAGTAGGCACCGGGTATGGAGCGTGGCATTGCAGTTCCTTGGGATTGGGATCTGCCGCCTGAGGCGAGTTCTGATTGAGGCGCTTGGCGCCGGGTGATGGAGGACAGGTCAGTCGGATGAGGCATTCCTGGTTTCTTTTCTGGATAGTGGATTTTGAGACCGTCAGAGCACATGGATTCCAGCGGCCAGTGTGGCGGTGGGTTTGAATTGTTCCAGGCTCTTGGGTTCGTATCTTTCGATACGAGAGGTTTTCCCTTCTTGGTGGGTAGTGTTTGGCTTCATTGTTTTGGGTCGGGGGTAGGACGGTTACCTGGTGTTCGGGAGGTCGTATTCCCTACCTTTTGCACCTGGGGGGAGTGTCGTGGGTCTTGCCCGGTGCGGTTGAGTCCTTGGTTGTACCTGTAGGCCTGATGGTCTTGACCCAGTTGTTGGGCTTGGTTTGGTACTTAGGACGGTTAGGCTGGCTCGGTTTTCTTTTTCTTTTCGCGGCAGCTGATTATGCTGCGAGGACGGTTTTCGTGGGAGCCAGGCCTGGAGGTGTTGGTGTACTTGGTTTGCTTGAGAGTATCTTCACCTCTTTGGTTTTGACCTTGTGAGCGAGGCGGATGTCTCGTAGTGGGTGAGTAGCCTTTTGGCTGGTGTGTTTGAGGGATCTGCGGCGGCACCAGGACTTGGAGGTACCCTTTTTGGTGGTGAGTTCCTAGCTGTTCTCCTATCGGAGTTGTTGGCATGACACCAGTTTGGGAGTTGAGGACCCAACTCCAGGATTTGATGTGTTGGATTTGTGTCAGGCCAAGTGTGGCACCTTTGGGGGCGCCGGTGCTATTCGAGTTGTGGAAGGTTGGTTCACTTCGGCTTTGTGAGGACCCGTAAGAATTTGATGAAGTGACCATCGGGAGCTAGCACCCTTCTGTCAAGCAGGATTTGTTTTACCAGCTTCAAGGGTATTGGATCTCCGCGAAGTTGGATTTGCAATCTGGTTCTCTCGACTGCTCATGGCTGAGTGTTGATGCCGGAGGGTTAGGGATGTGCTTCTACATCCCGACGGTTTTGGATTAGAGATCAGAGTCTACGTGATCAGTTGGGGGACTTATATCGGATGCCTTGGGAGTACCGAGGTACTCGGGTTGAGCTGGGTGTTGTTGGACTTGTGGTTGGATTATCTGAGGCCTTAGCGGGGACAGATGCTTGTACCGATGCAGACTACTTGATGGCCGAGCAGTTAGCCCAGCTGTACCTAGTTGAGGTGGCGTGGCCCTCTGGAGTGTTCTCCTTTGTTTCGTTCTGGTTAGAGACCCGAGGATTGCATCGCGTCTCTGGAGGAGGTATTTGTCAGCCTTGGGAGCTTGAGTGGTGGATGATTGGATATTTACCCCCTCTATTTGGTTGAGATTCCGAGTGGAGGAACGACTTTAGTTTCGAGGACGAAACTTTCTTTTAGTGGGGGAGGATGTGATGACCTGGATCTCCGCAGAGCTGTTGCGGTGCGTTGGGGTGGCTATTGGAGGCCTACGCGGTGTGCTGGAGGCCTTTGGGGCATGTCGGCGGTGTTCGGGCGCCAATTTGGACTCAAGTGATGAACTTCGGGCCTAAATGGATCACGCGGGTGATCGGGGGACCCCGTCGGATGTTTAGAGGGGTTTTCGCGCGAAACGGATTTTCAGATTGGGCTCGGCGCGAAATTTGGACTAAGAATACTTTTCCGGGGGCATTCGGCAATTTTTAGAGTGAGAATTTGGCGAAACGGACGTCAAATTCGGATTCAGCGCGCGAAAACGCTTCAGATGGACTATTTACATGAATTTTTGGGCTTCGGGTTACTGTTCATGCCGGAACAGTACTTCCGGCGATCGCCGGCGGCCGGCGGCGGCGGCGGGCAGCGCCGGCGGATGGCGGAGGGCGCTCGGGCAGGCGGCGCGCGGCCGCGGGCAGCCGCTGAGGGCGCGGGCAGCGCGCGGGCAGGCGGCCGGTCCACGCGGCGAGCGTGCACCAAGGCGGGGACACGTGGCTTTCTTCTATTGGTCGGTGCAGTGGACCGGGACCACGGAGCGGGCAGGGCTGGTGTATGGTGGACCGAGGTTGACACGTGGCGTCTAGTGATTGGCCGGCTCATAGTTCGCGATCTACGGAATATTTTGGTGGCTCATGGTCTACGGTGCACCGGGAGCGGACACGTGGCAGTCATCCATTGGTTCGGCCCACAGGATTTTGTGCACCCGGTTCACCGAACAGTAATGTTGACACGTGGCACAATCCTATTGGACGGTCAACTGTGCAGCAGGGCAGCAGACTGCGCGCGGGCAGCAACGGTCGGGGGGACACGTGTCGAGAAACCAGTGGTCCATTTCGCTGTTTCGTGTTATGTGGGACACAGAGGGAATTATTGGAATTGTTTGTTTATGGTTTTCTTCATTTTCCATCCGAGGCTCATTCAAAGGGATTTTTCACCATCTTAGAGGCTCCATCTCCATTAGAGGTGAGAAGATGAAATCTTCATCAAGAAGAGAGGAACACCCCTGTCAAGTTTGAGGAATTTTGGAGGCTCGGATCCCGAGGTTTGGGATTTCTCCGGCGCGGCGCGACGATCATTCTCCGGCAACCCGATTCGTCGGATTTCAGCGTTTAGGCTCCCCCGACTCACCCCGACCTCCTATTTTGCGATTTTTGCGCCGTTGGATTCTTAACAGGTAGGGCTACGTTTCTTATTTCTACTGGTTTTTCCCCATTCCGAGGTTTTCATGGGTTTTTCGGATCATCTTGTGACCCCATTTTGCTGTGATGGAGTTTTGGACAGCGGTTCGGTATTTCGGCGATATCTCAGCAACCGGACATCGGATTGAGGCGATTCAAAAGGGGATTTGCATCTACGCGTCGCAAGGAATCTCCCTGAATTTTCTTGGATTTTCGTGGAATTTCCCTGAAGGTGAGAAACCCCTTTTTACAGAACCTTGTAGCACAGTTTTTGGGTGAAAGTATTGTTCGGGGTGGTCCTCTTGTCGATTTTGGTTCTCAGCATAGAAAAATCGTGGGAAAACGTGCAGGTACTCGTTTCGACCGGTTCGTCGCGTAGATCGCAGTGGTATTTTTCTGGGAATTTCTAGAGCTGATCTCGCAGGTGAAAAAGGCTAAACTGTGGACTGATTGTAATTGGGACAGATTTTGGTGTGAGCATGGTTGATTAATTGTGCTTGTTCTTTTGGGGTATGTTGTGCAGTACCGTGGTGACCGTTGAGACCGGGCGCGGACTTCGCTGTTGGGATCTGGATTTAGCGCTCGAGGTGGGCGGTTGTTTATTACCTCTATTTTGACATGCTCACTAGGAATATTAGAGTGATCCCCTTTATTGGACATCTTGATTAATCATGATTGGGGTTGGGTTTATGCATGCCAGTGTGGGAATAGGGTTGCTTTGATAGCGGTTAACCTTGCATGTGGAATATTTATGTTGGACTATTTGATTATCCTGTTGATGGTACTATTTGAGGGTAGATGACATGCGTAGGTGGATACTGTTAATGATTAATGCCTTTAATTATATTTCCTTGAGAACACTTGCATGCTTGTATGGACATCTAGATAGGCCATCTTTTATTGCTACACTATCATATCGGGATTTGACTTAGGAGAAACCATGATTGCTTTCTTTCTCCTTCTTATTTAGACTTTCGAGTCATGTTGCTCGGGTTCGAGCGGGGTGTAGTGATCCGACCCTTCGGGTATTTTTGAACTCACATGTAATCGCTTAGGCCTTAAGCGAAATAAAATTTATTTAATTTTCTTAAGTCGGCCGGGACTAGGTGTGTGTATTTTTCTGCAATAGAGCGCGAAAAACGATGACCGACGGTGCGATCGGATTCGAAATCCGATATCGGGATCTCCCGGAACGGGATCCTTAGCGTTGCGGTAATTAGTCACGCATCGGGGACCGTGCAAAATATCTTGCACCCGTTAGAGATAAGGTGGGTTATCTCGTAGGGGTAATTAATTAATTAATTAACTAATTATCCGGTGAGGGAAATTTAAATCCTCCTACGTACGAATTAATTTAGGATTTAAATTGTGGGATTTTATCTCGTGCATTAGATAAGAGATAAAATCGGGATATTTAAATCGGGGATTTGTTTCCCACAAGATTATTTAATAAAGGTGATTAAATAATCGGTGACTAAAATTTAAAAAGGGTTGATTTAAATATCCGGTAATTTGAATCCAATTGGGATTTGATTATTTAATAAGGGTGGTTAAATAATCGGGTGGTCAGAATTTAAGGTGATTAAATAACCGGTGGTCAGATTTTAAGATTTAATATCCCGTCAGCCGATATTTATGTGAGAGATAGAAACGGGGAGATTCGGGTTTTCCTACGTACGTAAAATTAAGGAAGTTAAAGATAGGGTTATCGGTAGGGATTAATTAATTAATAAATTAATTAATCGAACCGAAAATATCCGAAGGGATTTTTGGCGTGATTTTGGATAAGTAAATGGGAGAACTATTTATTCTCCTGTTTACCGAGCGCCGAGCGAAACCCTATTCTTATTTTACCGCCTCCTCAAACCCTCCTCTTTCGTGCTACCGAAACCCCCAACCGGTGAGGAAAAGTAAGAGAAAAGAGAGAACGGATCCATAACCGGAGAAAGGAGAAGGAACCAATCGTCCCAAACGCCGACCCGAGGGCAAGAAACGTGACCGGACACTTTCCCGAAGATCTCCGGTTAGTTTTATATTTTTTAATAATTTTTCCGAATTTTCCTAGTCGCCCGTTTTAGGTTTCTTGAATTTCTCCCCCGTCCCCGTTACCGTCGTCGTCATCGTAGTTATGTTAGACGAACGGAACGGACAAAGGAGGCGCGCGGTGCCACTAGGGCATCGCGCGGGGTGAAGGGGAGAAACACACGGACGACCGGGCGCCACCGCAAGCGGCGGCGGCGCCGCGCGGGTCACACCCGCGCGGGCGCCGCGCGGACACCGCGCGGCCACCGCGCGGGCGGCCCCGCGCGGGGTGCCGCGCGGGGTGCCGCGCGGGCGCCGCGCGGGCACCCGCGCGGGGCGCCGCGCGGGCGGCCCCGCGCGGGCGGCCCCGCGCGCGGGTGCCGCGCGGGCACCCGCGCGGGGTGCCGCGCGGGCGGCCCCGCGCGGGGAGCCACGCGGGGTGCCGCCCGGGCACCCGCGCGGGGTGCCGCACGGGCGCCGCGCGGGCGTTCGCGCGGGGCGCCGCGCGGACCCGTGTCCGCACGAGCACCGCGCGAACGCCGCGCTGGGTGCTGTGAGGACGCCGTCCGCGGAGCCCCGCCATGCGCGGCTCCGACGGACGGTGACGGCCGTTCAAGGCATGGGTGCCCCGCCGGACAGCGGGACGGTGCCGGACTTTTGTAAATAATAATGTGGGGTATTTTTCTATTGCGATATGTTAGTATATTTTCTGACCTTAGTGTCCGTGCGGACTTTATATAGGTCCGGGTGCGCAGCGGGAGAGTGCAAAGGGCTCGGGTGACCCGTCTTCTCTCCAACCAGGTGGGTAGAGTTGCCATAAGTGCAACAAGTGCAGTAAGTGCATTTATCGCCATTAAAGTATTCTTTAATTTACCTAACAAAGTAGATGGTAAGCTAACCTTTCGATTAAAGATATTTTATCTGACAATTTAAGCGGCTGCGGTCGCGGTGCTCACTACACGCCAATTTTGGCAATCCGGTGACGGATGCTGCACGTACACTGGCGGACCGGGCCACCGCATGGTGTACTTTTCCGGAAAAGTGGTCTTTTTGACCCGTGTGCCTCACAAAGGAGTGGGAGCCGTGAGGACCTCTTCACGGCTGCTATAGGGGCCGCACTAGCCCCGTGAAGTGGTTAAAGCATCAAAAAGGTGTTTGTGCACGAGGGGGGACTTTAGTCACCCCGACAGGTACTCTGGGACTGGTGCCCAGCTTAAAATATGCACAGGGGGTTTAACGAAAGGTTACGGGGTACTCGGTGTATTCGGTTTGTTTTCCCTTCTTGTTACTATTAGACATCTACTTTGTTTGTCACTGACGTTACCCACTCCGTGACAGGTACTGCTATTAGGTGCGTCAGCCGGGGTGACGGTGGGACTGCGTAGTGAGGACCGTAGTCGGACACTTGGTTATCTTGATTCTTTTGACTCCAACTCATTTCCTTATGCATGAATCTTTATTTTGCTTGTGGATGGCTTAGTTGTGAACTTGTATTAGCTCTGTGGATGAGGTGTAGGTTATAGTATGATACTTTTAGTAGTGTTCTTATGTGCGGCATGTTTTCATGATGAGTTAAAGGATTGCGAAAATGTTTTCTCAAAATGAAGTGCCGTGTGGGCACGGGTTTTCAACTCTGGGCTTTATCCTTTCCAAACAGTGATGCCGCTTAATTAACTTGCTATAATTGATGGTGAACGTCTACGGTATGGTTGTTGGTTGGGAATTGATGCATAATATTTGTGATTGAATGACATGTTGTAAATAAGACGCCGTGCATATGCAAAGGAGACTCTGTCCGTGGACAGAGTGAATTTGCGTATGTGGCGGTCTGGCACGCACCGGGGTTGAAGATTATGTTTCCTTATTAAAAAGAAAAAAAAAATAGACACGTTTTTCCGCTTCACATGACTCAAAAACCCCCGGGGGCGTGACAGATTAAATGGTATCAGAGAGATACAACCACAACCATAGTAGACGTGATTTACATCCACAGTGCTAGGTACCACAAGCAAATTGGAAATGAGATAACCAAGGTGTAGGTGTAGTACGAGAGAGTACGGGGAAACGGGAACGTAACATAGGTGAAACCGTGAGACGATGTGCTAGGGATATAGCCATAGGATTGACGTGGTTTCTTTGTTACCAGCACGCAATGGTTCGGACTAGGTCGTTCACCGAAAATGCAGATGCGGACGGAGCGGCCCCAGCCGCCGCAGAAAACCAGACCCTCCGGCGACAACTGCAGGAAATGGCCGGACAGTTAGCAACGCTGACGGAGCACGTGCGTCAGCTGACGCAGCGACAGGCTACCGCAACCACCGAACGTCAACCGACCCCTCCGCCCGAAACCACAGCACCCACTACGGAGCCCCAAGGGGCGGGCGGTACGACGACGGAGCAGCCCCCAGCCCCAAGGGAAGTGCTCACCCCAACGACTTCGGGGCCCGTGTTGGGAGCGGCAGCGGGGGAGGCAGGGACGACCCCTACCCTTGGGGGATCCGCCACCGCAGGAGGAGCCGCGGAGCTGCGAGCGACGCGGGAAAGGATCAGGACAAATCTGACCGCGTTCAAGAAGCATGACCCACCCATCTTCGAGGGAGAAACGACCGACCCGTGGGTCGTCGAGAAGTGGGTGGATACCATGGATAAGCTTTTCGAGGACTTGCTAATAGAGGAACAAGAGCGGGTTCCACTAGCTGTTCACTTTCTGGAGGGGAATGCACGCATCTGGTGGAAGACGGTACGTCCGGATCCGACCACCAACGACCCGTTGCCGACATGGTCGGTCTTTAGGGAAGAACTCTTTGGTGCGTTCTTCTCTGAAAGCGTCAAGCGGCAGCTGGAAGACGATTTGAAGAACATCAGGCAGGGGAACCGCCCAGTCATGGAGTATCAGAGGGAGTTTGTGAGGTTAGTCAATTGCGTCCCGTTTGCTGTACGGGATGAACCTCACAAGGCCCGTCTCTTTGTGGATGGGCTGCGGAGCGACATCTTCGAGATGGTTCAGGCGGCGGACCTGCGCACGTTCCGTGAGGTGGTGGATAGGGCCACCATCGTGGAGCGGGGATTCGCCATGACCCGAGCTCGACGGGAGGGATCGGAAAACAACCGGGAAAAGAAACGAACGCAGACCTACCCGGGAGGGGGCCCTCCTGGCGGGAGCCGGCCCCCAAAATATCCCAAGACGCAGCAGGGAAACAAGAGCGCGCCGACCGGGAGACCTCGACCAGCAAACAAGCCGTGTATTATTTGTGGAGCGTCGCATCCGGTGACTGAATGCCCTAAGAAGCAAGATCACTGCTACCGTTGCGGTAAACAGGGACACTTCCGATTCAACTGTCCCCTGAACCCTGGGACGGCATCTTCCGCAGCCTCTACTCCAACGGCGCAGACACCGGGACGGGGCAAGGCGCCAACGGGAATGCCCCCGCGACCCTCAGCACCAAGAACAGAAGGAGGATCGCGACCGCAACCCGGAGGGAGACTCTACTCTATGGACCAGCACGGAACGGTACCGCCAGAGGAAGTGGTGGCAGGTATTACTTCCGTCTCTAGTTTTCGAGCTCGAACTCTTTTTGACACTGGGGCGACTCGCTCTTTTATTTCCCGTACCTTTGCGCTAGCCCATCAGTTAGAAGGTAGTCCTCTGGATGTGTTAATGACCGTCCAGACTCCTGGGGGGCCCATTGCGGCAACCGGCCTGGTGACCTCGTGTCCGATACGGTTGGGAAGGTTGTCGTGCCCCTGGGATCTGGTGGTCATACCGTTAAAAGATTACGACGTGGTCTTGGGCATGGACTGGCTTACCGAGTATCAGGCGGTCATCGACTGCGAGAAGCGACAGGTGCAACTGCGGAAGCCGGGATTCCCAGAAAACGTGTACTTGGCGTGCAAGAGCACGTCCTTTCTTGCCGTCATCTCCACGTCACGAGCTAGGAAGTTGATAGAGGGCGGGTGCGTGGCCTACCTAGCCTCAGTAGATCTAGCCACCCGACCCGTCCCCCCCCCCGCATTCGGAAATTCCCGTGGTAGGAGAATTCCCGGATGTCTTTCCGGCGGAGCTTCCCGGAATGCCACCGGAGCGGGAGGTTGACTTCCCAATTGAACTGCTTCCCGGCACCAAGCCCATCACCAAGGCACCGTACAGGATGGCCTTCGCGGAGCTGAAGGAACTCAAGGCGCAGTTGGAGGACCTCCTGGACAAAGGATTCATCAGACCAAGCGCATCACCTTGGGGCGCACCCGTCCTGTTTGTAAGGAAAAAGGACGGGAGTCTCCGGTTGTGTATCGATTACCGAGAGATAAATAAAGTGACGGTCAAGAATAAGTACCCCCTACCAAGGATCGATGACCTCTTCGATCAGTTACGGGGGGCGACGGTGTTCTCAAAGATTGACCTACAGTCGGGCTATCATCAGGTCCGGGTCAAGGGGGAGGACGTTCCCAAAACGGCTTTCCGTACTCGCTATGGCCATTACGAGTTTACGGTAATGCCGTTCGGGCTCACAAATGCCCCGGCAGTGTTCATGGATATGATGAACAGGGTATTCAAACCCTTCTTGGACTTGTTCGTGGTGGTCTTCATCGACGATATCCTCATCTACTCCCGTACAGACGAGGAACATGAAGAACACCTGCGCACAGTCCTCCAGACCCTACGGGAACAGAAACTCTACGCCAAACTCAAAAAGTGTGAGTTTTGGCTCCGAGAGGTCGGGTTCTTGGGGCACGTGATCTCAGCGGCCGGAGTCGCGGTGGATCCAAAGAAGATAGATTCGGTAACGGACTGGCCCCGACCGACCACGGTGACGGAAATTCGAAGCTTCCTAGGATTAGCCGGGTATTACCGGCGCTTCGTGGAGGGCTTCTCCAAGATAGCCACCCCCCTAACCCGTTTAACGAAAAAGGGGGAGAAGTTTGTCTGGACGGACAAGTGTCAAAGAAGCTTCGAGGAGCTTAAGGATAGGTTGACGCGAGCCCCGATTCTCGCCCTGCCAGAGCCTGGGGAGGATTACGAAGTATACTGCGACGCGTCACGGAATGGATTGGGTGGAGTGCTCATGCAACGGGGAAAGGTCATAGCCTATGCGTCAAGGCAGCTCAAGGAGTATGAGCGGAATTACCCCGTGCACGACTTGGAACTCGCAGCGGTGGTGTTTGTGCTCAAGCTTTGGAGGCACTACCTGTACGGGGCACACTGCAATGTGTATTCGGATCATAAGAGCCTCAAGTACCTCTTCACCCAAAGAGAGCTAAATCTGCGACAAAGGCGGTGGCTGGAGCTATTAAAGGATTACGATCTGACGATCCACTATCACCCGGGAAAGGCCAACGTGGTGGCCGACGCCTTGAGCCGCAAAGGACAGGCCGTGGAGGTAGATGTAAGCTCCATCACACGGCAGGACAGCCTGATTGCGGAATTTTCGCGATTAAGACTAGAGGTAGTCCCGGCAGGGACAGTCGCACGACTTTTGACGCTGGTGGTCAGACCTACTCTGCTGGACAGGATTCTCGAAGGCCAATCGACTGACCAACAGCTCCAGCTGGTGCGAAGTAGGATAAACACAGACGAGGAGAGCGACTTTATGGTGAGCTCCGACGGCACGATACGATTTCGGGGGCGAATTTGCGTGCCGGATCTACCGGAGCTCAAGGAGGAGATCCTGCGGGAAGCGCATAATGCCCCATATACAGCGCATCCCGGGGGAACGAAGATGTACAAAGACGTCAAGCAAACCTTCTGGTGGCCGAAAATGAAGGAAGACGTAACGCGATTGGTGGCGCACTGCCTAGTGTGCCAACGGGTGAAGGCCGAACATCAACGGCCGGCAGGAAAGTTGCAACCTTTACCGGTGCCCGAGTGGAAATGGGACATGATTACCATGGATTTTGTAACCGGATTTCCGAGGTCGCCACAGGGACACGATGCGATATGGGTGATCGTGGACCGTTTGACAAAATCGGCCCACTTTTTGCCCATACACACGACATGGACTCGGGAACGACTGGCGCAAACGTACATCGACGAGATAGTGAGGTTGCACGGTGTACCAACATCCATCACGTCGGACAGAGACACACGTTTTGTGTCGAACTTTTGGCGAAGTCTACAACGAGCAATGGGAACCAAGTTACACTTCAGCACAGCCTTTCATCCGCAAACCGATGGACAATCAGAGCGGGTGATACAGATCGTGGAGGACATGCTTCGAGCATGCGTTCTGGACTTGGGCGAAGGGTGGGCACGGTGTTTGCCCCTGGTGGAATTTGCCTACAATAACAGTTACCAGGCCAGCATTCAGATGGCGCCGTACGAGGCACTGTACGGGCGCCGCTGTCGGTCTCCGATATGCTGGGATGACTTAGGCGAGCGAAAGTTCCTGGGCCCAGATTTGGTGGAGGAGACCGAAGCAAAGGTGCGATTAATTAAACAAAGGCTGCTGACCGCCCAAAGCAGACAGAAAAGCTATGCAGATAACAGACGCCGAGACTTAGAATTCATGGTAGGCGAGCACGTGCTGCTCCGGGTCTCACCCTCCAAGGGAAACCGACGTTTCGGCATAAAGGGGAAATTGAGCCCAAGATACGTAGGACCGTTCGAAATCCTAGAGCGCGTGGGACCGGTGGCGTACCGGTTAGCCCTGCCCCCGAACCTCGAACGAGTCCACAACGTGTTCCATGTCTCGATGCTCCGGAAGTACCTCGCTGACCCCTCTCATGCCTTGGATGCCTCCACCATTGAGTTGCGAGAGGACTTGAGCGTCGAGGAGACGCCAGTGCGGATTTTGGCAAGAGAGGACAAGAAGCTGCGCAACCGAACGATCCCCTACGTGAAGATCCAGTGGAGCAACCACGAGGAGCGCGAGGCGACGTGGGAACTGGAGTCGAAAATGAGGGAATGTTTTCCCGAACTGTTTAGTGAGGTTTGAGTTTAAGTTTCGGGACGAAACTTTTTATAAAGTGTGAGTGGTGTAGTGATCCGACCCTTCGGGTATTTTTGAACTCACATGTAATCGCTTAGGCCTTAAGCGAAATAAAATTTATTTAATTTTCTTAAGTCGGCCGGGACTAGGTGTGTGTATTTTTCTGCAATAGAGCGCGAAAAACGATGACCGACGGTGCGATCGGATTCGAAATCCGATATCGGGATCTCCCGGAACGGGATCCTTAGCGTTGCGGTAATTAGTCACGCATCGGGGACCGTGCAAAATATCTTGCACCCGTTAGAGATAAGGTGGGTTATCTCGTAGGGGTAATTAATTAATTAATTAACTAATTATCCGGTGAGGGAAATTTAAATCCTCCTACGTACGAATTAATTTAGGATTTAAATTGTGGGATTTTATCTCGTGCATTAGATAAGAGATAAAATCGGGATATTTAAATCGGGGATTTGTTTCCCACAAGATTATTTAATAAAGGTGATTAAATAATCGGTGACTAAAATTTAGGGTTGTCCTAAAATTTATTATAAGGGTGGTTAAATAATCGGGTGGTCAGAATTTAAGGTGATTAAATAACCGGTGGTCAGATTTTAAGATTTAATATCCCGTCAGCCGATATTTATGTGAGAGATAGAAACGGGGAGATTCGGGTTTTCCTACGTACGTAAAATTAAGGAAGTTAAAGATAGGGTTATCGGTAGGGATTAATTAATTAATAAATTAATTAATCGAACCGAAAATATCCGAAGGGATTTTTGGCGTGATTTTGGATAAGTAAATGGGAGAACTATTTATTCTCCTGTTTACCGAGCGCCGAGCGAAACCCTATTCTTATTTTACCGCCTCCTCAAACCCTCCTCTTTCGTGCTACCGAAACCCCCAACCGGTGAGGAAAAGTAAGAGAAAAGAGAGAACGGATCCATAACCGGAGAAAGGAGAAGGAACCAATCGTCCCAAACGCCGACCCGAGGGCAAGAAACGTGACCGGACACTTTCCCGAAGATCTCCGGTTAGTTTTATATTTTTTAATAATTTTTCCGAATTTTCCTAGTCGCCCGTTTTAGGTTTCTTGAATTTCTCCCCCGTCCCCGTTACCGTCGTCGTCATCGTAGTTATGTTAGACGAACGGAACGGACAAAGGAGGCGCGCGGTGCCACTAGGGCATCGCGCGGGGTGAAGGGGAGAAACACACGGACGACCGGGCGCCACCGCAAGCGGCGGCGGCGCCGCGCGGGTCACACCCGCGCGGGCGCCGCGCGGACACCGCGCGGCCACCGCGCGGGCGGCCCCGCGCGGGGTGCCGCGCGGGGTGCCGCGCGGGCGCCGCGCGGGCACCCGCGCGGGCGCCGCGCGGGCGGCCCCCGCGCGGGCGGCCCGCGCGGGCGGCCCGCGCGGGGTGCGCGCGGGCACCCGCGCGGGGTGCCGCGCGGGCACCCGCGCGGGGCCGCGCGGGCGGCCCCGCGGGCGGCCCCGCGCGGGGTGCCGCGCGGGCACCCGCGCGGGGTGCCGCGCGGGCGGCCCCGCGCGGGCGGCCCGCGCGGGCGGCCCCGCGCGGGGTGCCGCGCGGGCACCCGCGCGGGGTGCCGCGCGGGCGGCCCCGCGCGGGGAGCCACGCGGGGTGCCGCCCGGGCACCCGCGCGGGGTGCCGCACGGGCGCCGCGCGGGCGTTCGCGCGGGCGCCGCGCGGACCCGTGTCCGCACGAGCACCGCGCGAACGCCGCGCTGGGTGCTGTGAGGACGCCGTCCGCGGAGCCCCGCCATGCGCGGCTCCGACGGACGGTGACGGCCGTTCAAGGCATGGGTGCCCCGCCGGACAGCGGGACGGTGCCGGACTTTTGTAAATAATAATGTGGGGTATTTTTCTATTGCGATATGTTAGTATATTTTCTGACCTTAGTGTCCGTGCGGACTTTATATAGGTCCGGGTGCGCAGCGGGAGAGTGCAAAGGGCTCGGGTGACCCGTCTTCTCTCCAACCAGGTGGGTAGAGTTGCCATAAGTGCAACAAGTGCAGTAAGTGCATTTATCGCCATTAAAGTATTCTTTAATTTACCTAACAAAGTAGATGGTAAGCTAACCTTTCGATTAAAGATATTTTATCTGACAATTTAAGCGGCTGCGGTCGCGGTGCTCACTACACGCCAATTTTGGCAATCCGGTGACGGATGCTGCACGTACACTGGCGGACCGGGCCACCGCATGGTGTACTTTTCCGGAAAAGTGGTCTTTTTGACCCGTGTGCCTCACAAAGGAGTGGGAGCCGTGAGGACCTCTTCACGGCTGCTATAGGGGCCGCACTAGCCCCGTGAAGTGGTTAAAGCATCAAAAGGTGTTTGTGCACGAGGGGGGACTTTAGTCACCCCGACAGGTACTCTGGGACTGGTGCCCAGCTTAAAATATGCACAGGGGGTTTAACGAAAGGTTACGGGGTACTCGGTGTATTCGGTTTGTTTTCCCTTCTTGTTACTATTAGACATCTACTTTGTTTGTCACTGACGTTACCCACTCCGTGACAGGTACTGCTATTAGGTGCGTCAGCCGGGGTGACGGTGGGACTGCGTAGTGAGGACCGTAGTCGGACACTTGGTTATCTTGATTCTTTTGACTCCAACTCATTTCCTTATGCATGAATCTTTATTTTGCTTGTGGATGGCTTAGTTGTGAACTTGTATTAGCTCTGTGGATGAGGTGTAGGTTATAGTATGATACTTTTAGTAGTGTTCTTATGTGCGGCATGTTTTCATGATGAGTTAAAGGATTGCGAAAATGTTTTCTCAAAATGAAGTGCCGTGTGGGCACGGGTTTTCAACTCTGGGCTTTATCCTTTCCAAACAGTGATGCCGCTTAATTAACTTGCTATAATTGATGGTGAACGTCTACGGTATGGTTGTTGGTTGGGAATTGATGCATAATATTTGTGATTGAATGACATGTTGTAAATAAGACGCCGTGCATATGCAAAGGAGACTCTGTCCGTGGACAGAGTGAATTTGCGTATGTGGCGGTCTGGCACGCACCGGGGTTGAAGATTATGTTTCCTTATTAAAAAGAAAAAAAAAAATAGACACGTTTTTCCGCTTCACATGACTCAAAAACCCCCGGGGGCGTGACAGGGGATTGGGATCGGTGTAGCAAGGCCTTGGGTTCAGAGAAGGGTGTACTTGATGTCGGACTGGGGGTTATTGCGGCAACCGCGGACAGTAGGCGGTTGACCGGATATCGATTATTCTACCCGATTGTGAATCTGGATTGGGACAGGCAGGCTTGATGGCAGGGTACTGCGGCAACCGCGGACCTGGGGCGGTTGACCGGACAGTGGTATTGCATCAGATTGGGTATCGGGTCTTAGTGGATGGGGTTCCCACTATTGGTTATCTGAATCGGGTTGAGATCGGGTCTCCTTTTAGGGGATGGGTTTTCCACTTTGATCAGAGTCATGATCCAGTCCTGCTGCTTTGGTACTTGTTACCAGGCATTATACTCGTGTGGGTCGCTCCCCTCGAGGCCACTCCGGAGTGTGCGTTTTACAGGTTCGAGTCCTTGAGACTCCCTTTTCCCTATCGGTGTTATGCGTTGGCCAGCATACCCGATTTGGCAGGCAGGCAGGCAGGCAGAGCAGGCAGTACCAGTGCTCACTGGTGTATCGATTGGGTCTAGGCAGGCAGGCATTTATGTTCTGATGCATACAGTTAGCTATCTCTTTAGCTTGGCATATTAGAGGCATAGTAGGGTAGTTTCTGTTTTCGGCAGTCATCATTGTTACCACACTTCTTTCCTTTTTGCCTCTGGTAGACCTAGTGGGTGTGTCAGGATTTGAGGTTTTACCCACTAGGGGAGGCTACTGGTTTACTGGTAGTCTTACCCCCATTCTTCTTTCCTCTTTTTCTTCCCCTTGTTTTGCAGTGTCTTCTGCGGGTGCTGCTGGGTTTTCAGCGACGGGTTCGAGGAGAGAGGACGGCTGAGTAGATAGACTTCGAGGCAGGTTGAGCGTGTTAGCTAGACTGTTGGTGTACCCGTGTTTCCTCAGACGGTTGTACTTTCACTTGGGACTGGCTTTGCCAGCAGGTGTATTATTTTGGTGAGCTGGGAGAGACAGATGTATCATTATACAGATGTATTGTATTTTATTTTCCAGCTTCAGTCTGAGATGTATTAGTTTTAGTTCAGCTCGTTTTTATTGCTCATTTATTGTTATCTCTTATATATCTGAGCAGGTTTGCGCTTGTGTACGCGGGAAATACCGTGTGCACGGCGGATCTGTAGACGGGCCCGGGTTCTGGTTTACACCCGGGGCGTGACAGATTAAGTTGGTATCAGAGCTTAGGGATAGGTCAGTTGGGACTTAGGAAACCTAGGCTTTTGGCAGACCCTAGGAAGGCAGGACGTGAGTGACTTGACTTTTGGCGAAAGTCGGTGATTTGGTTTTGACTCTTCCAGTGAGTGAAGAGGGATCGGCATACCCTATTTTTGTGGGACAGTTATGTTGGCTGCAGACAACATAACGTTACAAAAATAGGGGGATGCCTTTGACTTTCGCTAGATTGGGTCGTGTCACGCCCCGGGTGTAAACCAGAACCCAGGCCCGTCTACAGATCCGCCGTATACACAGAAGTTCTCGTGTATACGAAGCGCTGGTAACCTGCTCAGATAAAGATGATATAATAAAAGAGCATAAACAGAGCTAAACAGTAACTAATACATCTCAGATAAAGCCGAAAGTAAAGTGCAGAAAGTAAACACTCAATAATACATATGTCTCTCCCAGCTCACTAATCAAATACAACCAGCTGGCCGAAGCCAGACCCAAAAAGAAATGAAAAGTAGAGTATCTGAGAGTATCGGGGTACATCTAATAATAGAACTGGTGCCTGGGTAGACCGCTATCTAGTCCGCGATCCTCTTACCTCGGTCCGCAGTGGAGGGTCCTGCAACAGCCGCAGACGACTCTGCAAAACAAAGGGGGAAGAGAAAGCAGAAAAGCAGTGGGGAGTGAGAACTACTATAAAACAGTAGCCTCCTCCTAGTGGGTAGACCTCAACTCAAATGTGCCCACTAGGACTATAAGAGGCAGAAAAAGATGAACAAAGGTGGTAAGCTGTAAATCAAATGATGGAAGCCCCTACATGCCTCTAATGAGCTAACTGATAGATAGCTATATGTATGCATCAGAATGTCAATGCCTGCCTGTCTAGACCCAATCGATACACCAGTAAGCACTGGTACTGCTGCTCTGCCTGCCAAATCGGGTATGCCAGCCTACGCATAACACCGATAGGAAAAGGGAGTCTCGAAGACTCGAAGCCTGTAAAAACGCACACTCCGGAGTGGCACTCGAGGGGAGCGACCCACACGAGTATAATGCCTGGGTAACAAGTACCAAATCAGCAGGACTGGATCATGACTCTGATCACGGTGGAAAACCCATCCACTAAAAGAAATCCAAATCCTCTATCCCAATCTGATGCAATAACCACTGTCCGGTCAACCGCCAAAGATCCGCGGTTGCCGCAATGCCCTGCCCTCACAGCCTGCCTGTCCCAAAGCCCACAACTGTCTGACTACACTATCCCAGTCCTGCTCGAACCCGAGCGCACTATCCCCCAAATATAAACAAAAAAGAAGAGAAAAGCATGGTTTCTCCTAAGTCAATGCCAGCATGATAGTGTAGCAGAAAAAGGTGGCCTAACTAAGTGTCCATACACGCATGCAAAGTCCTTTACCATTAGTAAACATGTTTCAAGTATCCGAGTTCTACAAGTAGAGATTTGCCATTTAGATAAACATCCATATTACTAAGTTGCCCCAAATGGTTCATGTATATGTGAAAGAGGTTCCATCAGGTATATGCATCATATCCAATTTAACCAAGCCCTTCCCATAATTTTAGGTGACATATTATTTACAAGAGTGAACCTTAATTTCTACTTGTAATTAGGATGCAAGTCCTAACAGTAAAGTCCATTCTCAATCAACATGCCATAACTTATACCGGTTCATTTAACGACATAATAGCAAAGCAACCAAATAGGCCTAGTGGGGACATCACAAGTAGGAGGTTAAACAACGATACCCACCTCGAGCGCTAAATCCGTCCTCAAAGGCTAAGTCCGCGCTCGCTCCGGAAAAAACCCCGCAACACTGTGCCACAGATCCCAAAGAACACACACAGATTACCAATCAAGTTTAATCCAAAATCTGTCTCCCAAATTCAGATTTACTGTTCAGCCATTTTTACCTGCGACACGTGCCCACAAAATTCCCAGAAAAATACACTGCAATCTACGCGACGATCCGGTCGAAACAAGTACCTGCACGTTTTCCCACGATTTTTCTGTGCTGAGAACGAAAATCGACAAGAGGACCACCTCATACAATACATTCATCCCAAAACAGCGATATGGAATTCTGTAGAAAGGGATTCCTCACCTTCAGGGAAATTCCACAAAAATCCACGAAAATTCCAGGAGATTCCTCGCGACGCGTAGATGCAAATCCCCTTTTGAATCGCCCTGTTTCGATGCTCGAGCGCGAAGTTATCGCCAAAACAAGATGGTGCTGTCCCAAACTCCGCGACGGAAAAAGGGTCAGAAAGAAGCCACAGAATCACCCTCAAAACCTCTGAATCAAGAGAAACTCATAAAAGAGGAAGTGAAGCCCTACCTGTCTAGAATCCGACGGCGCAAAAAATCGTAAAAACAGGATGTCGGGGTGAGCGGGGGGAGCTTGAACACCGAAATGCGACGAATCTGGTAGCCGTTAGAAACGATCGTCGCGCCGCGCCGGATAAATGCAAACCTTGGGATCCGAAGCCTTTAAAATTCTTGAGATTACTACAGTAGATGTAGGATGGGAGAGGAAGAAATGTCTAAGAGGGAGCTCAGGCTGGAAATGAACAGGAAGGGAGAAAAACCAGCCTCAAATGCCTTAGGGAAGCTTAAAAGGAGAAAAAACCCACTTATCGGATTCGGGCCGCAATTTGGGCCCGGATCCGCCAGGGCGGGTCGGACGCGCCCCGTCCGACCGGGCGGAGCCAGTGAAAACGCGCGCGCGTCCCCACAGGGGATCGGCGCGCATCCCGCACAGCGAACAGCCGTGCGGGGCGCGCCAGCGGCCGACGCGCGTCCCGACCGCGCGGTCAAACCCCGCAGGCGACCGCCAATCGCGTGGCGACGCGCGTCCCCGCACTGTGCGGTCAGGGCGCGCGGCGGCGGCGCCTGACCGGCCGCCTGACATGCGCCAGGCTTGTCCCCGTGCGCCGTCTCCCGTGGAGCCAGCCAACGAGCGTGCGCCACGTGTCCCTGCGCCGGGTCCATGCACCCGCGGGGGAACTCCGTAGACCGAAGCCCTGCACCGCTCCAATCCACGGCCGACACGTGGCTCCCGCCCGCCCGTGCACCGCCGCTCGAATCCCTGCACCGGCTGCCTCCATTCCGTGGACCGCGCCCAGTAAGCCCGCCAATGCGCGCCTGCCACGTGGCTGTGCGCCGGGTCCGTGCACCCGCCGAGCCGTTCCATGCACCGGGCGCTGCGGGCGGCCAATAAGGGGCCGCCACGTGGCATCCGGCGGTCCACGAACTTCCCCCATGCACCAGGAGACACCAGAAACTTCCGGGAGTCCGTTTTTGGGCATCCGGACTCCGAATCCGGCAAATAAATAGCCGCTTTCAAGCGTTTTTCCGCGCTGAAATCCAAATACGCCATCCGTTTGGCCTAGAAACTTTTCTAAAATTCGGCAAATCCCGCCGAAGGCCAAACTAACAATAAATACCCGCCACGGACCCATCTGTGCTGTCCTTTGACCACTGTGGATCAAACACCA
>JAQOTM010000616.1:0-130000 GCA_029168755.2 Tillandsia fasciculata | reverse complement strand
AAACTTAGTTGATATATATAAAGTCTTTATTGAAACTATTTTACCCAGATACTGTTAATTAATTAACAGTTATTACTTCTTTAGTTTAAACTGACACATTTTTTGTTTAAAAATTTAAAAATTAGTTGGTTATAACAAAAAAGATAAAGTAGCTCTTAAGTACTGGGTCCTAATACTATATCAAAATTTCCAGTATGTTAGTTATTTTTTGCCTCTATATATTAGCAATTATCCTAGAATAAAAATGTCTTTTGATTTTTTATTCTTTGGTGATCAATTCATTAGTTTAGAGCTTCTATCTGTAATTTTCTGGTTGGTAACTACGAAAAGGAGCTCGAGGAAATAAAGCACATGACTAGGCGGGAATAAATTGCATTCCTATAAAAAGGTGTATATTTATTGATCCTCTCTCTCTCTCTCTCTCTCTCTCTCTCTCTCTCTTTATAGTCTATTTCAATGGATTCAATTTGAGTGAAATTAAAGAATCATTTGTGTGATGATTCTTTATTTCCAATTTTAATGCAGGAAGAGCAGTGAATTTTCTCACATCCGAACCTAGTCAAACTCTTGTTGGGGTATTGCCGCGAGGATAAAGAATCTACGAGTTCGTGTTGAAAGAGGGTTTAGACAATCACATCTTCAGGAGTAAGTCTCTTGACAATCCATAATGCATTATATTTAATGCAATAAATTATTGACAGAGAATTATTACTACTAAATTAATCATTAGCTTCATAACTACTAATTGATATAGAATAAATTGTTTGTTGTTATTTCAGTTGTTTTGCAATAATAGATAAAAGTTCGATGACCAAATCTAGAAATAGTGATGCATATAAACATTTCTGGAATTTGTATTTTGTAATGCATCCTATAGTGGCAAAATAATGTGCCCTTGTGTACATTGTGTTAATTGTTTATTACAAACATATGAGGAAGCGAAAATACACTTGATATGTGATGGATTTTTATGTGAATATACTAGATGGGTTTGCCACGGAAAAAGCCTTTATCTTTTACTTCCTCAAATAATATTGCCAACTCTTTTTCAACTTCTCAGTCTTTACATGCACAAGAAGTCTTACAAGTGAAAGAGTGCATCCCTATGACCCAAAATTTTAGAAGAGCAGATGACATATATGGACTTTTACATGATGCCATTGGCTTAGCCGGTGAACCAACCAATGAAACAGATATATCTATTAATGAAATTGACGAAAGGGCGGACCCTGGACAATCTACAGTAGAACCTCGCATAGAACAATCTAGTCAAGAGACTAATAGAAATCATGATTTTCACAAACTATTAAAAAATACAAATGAAGAAATCATGATTTTCACAAACTATTAAAAAATACAAATGAAGAATTATATCAAGAATGTAAGACATTTTCAAAATATATTTTATATTCAATTTGATCCACTTGAAATGTCTAAATGGTTGGTCAGGAAAGTCATTTAGCATGTTACTCGAGGTATTGGCTGATGAATTTTCTGAAGGTACTGCATTACCTCGTTCCTCATATAAGCAAAAAAATTATTAAGACCTTAGGTCTAAATTACGTGAAGATTCAGTGTTGTCCAAATGATTGCATATTATTTCGAGGTGATAAACTAAATCAAGATTGTGGGTTATGGATCTGAATAGGGGAAAAACCACATAGAGGGGGGGTGAATAGGTGTAAACAATAAACATACCAAATCGTTGCGTAAAAAATAACCCAATGCGGAAAATAAATAAAGTATGCTAAATTTTACGTGGAAAACTCCATCACAGGAGTAAAAAACTACGGGACCAATAACACGACGAAATCCACTAAGATTAAACACGTACAAGGTGATTTACCGTAACATTACGACTCAACCTTTTCCATACGCTCCAAGTAGATCTTCTCCGCTCGCTCCACAACGCTCATCGAATCCACGATTTGCGTCCAACGCCGAATCCACGACGTCCAACGTCGAATCCACGACATCCAACCGAATCCATGGTCTTCACCAATGCAGCACGTATCGATCACACGAACGTACCTTGCTTCGAATCCACGAGAGCGGTAGCACCTTGAATCCACAAGGCTACGCGAATCCATGTGATTTTGGGAAATCGTTGTTGTTTATTGGTGATGATAATCCGCCGAATACTTAGATCATAGATAGACAAGAAATTACCATATAAGTATTCATCAATTTGATTCTACAAAAAATAAGCGAGTTTGAAAACCCTAGAATCAAATTGATCAATATAGACGAAGAAACATGAAATTAATCGTGTTTTTCTTTCTTCTCTATCTATGTGAATTTTTTTTTATATTTTTTTTTCGGTTTCTTTTTGGTTACCCTAGATGTGAAATTATGGTTTATTTATAGGTTAGAAACTTTTGGAAAGAGATAAGCATAAAAAATTGACTTAACGGAATTTTTCCCGCACGGCGGTCTGGACTAGATTTTGGCTGATCCGGACTGTCGTCTTTTTCCAGCAAATTTCCTGAAAAAATAGTTCGGGGTCCGGACTGGATGTGGCCTGATCCGGACTGTTCATGCGGTTTCAGCAAACACAAGGTTCGGGGTCCGGACTCAAGGCTGTTCCGGACTGGAATTCCGCATGAACAAACTCTGTTCGAGGTCTGGACTGGAATACCCTGATCCGGATCCTGAACGCTCAACTTGTCCAGTTTTTGATTTTTATGCAATGAAAAATATTCCAAGTGTTTCTAAACTACAAGAATGTATTTGGATCACCAAAATTATTTAGTTAAACATACCTGATCCTTTTGAATTCATTCTTTTTGAGATTGATGTATATGATCCACAATTCTTCATCTTCAATCTTCAAGACTTAGAACACTTCACGAAATACGCCAAAACAAATTCCTTAACAATCTCCCCCTTTGGCGGTTTCGTGACAAAACAAAATCCACTTAAAAAAAATTTAAAAAGATATTTTTGTTGTTATCACTATACAATAAAAATTTACATGAATGATACAAATAAAAATGAATACAAGAGATAAACTCCTAATACAAACTCTAGACTTAGGCGCTTGTACTCTCTGCAAAAGAAATAATTCTTGACAAAAGAAATCATTAGATACCTCAAGAATTCAAACATTCAATAAGCAATCAGATAGAGAGTTTATGCTCATGTAACTTATGATATTATTTATCAGATATGTAAGAAAATCGACAATCAAAAGTTCACATATCATCATATCACCAAAGTTCCTTAATGTTATAGTTCGATCACAAAAGTTAAAAAGTTCAACAAGTTTCAATTAGTTAGTCAAAGTATCACATTACATGTTACTTGTTAACAAATATTACATGCCCAAATAGTTAGTCGAATAGTTAGTCGGGGCATGTTAAAACTTACCTGTTCAACTTACCTTTTCAAGTTACCTTTTCAAGTTCTTATATCTTCTCCCCCTTTTTTGTCAAAAATCACCAAATCCAATCCAAAATTAGGAGGAAAAAGTTTCAAAGTAAAGAGAACTTAAGGTAACGGAGCAAAAAAAATGAAAAACCTGCAAAAACAAAGGTTAGAGAGAAAAAAGAAAATCCTTCCATCATCATCCCGAGTCAGAGTCCTCAGAGCTGCTGCAACCCAACTTTGCAAAGATGTTCTTTACAAGTTTTGTCAAGAACTTGTATTTCTTCTTCAAGTCCACTAGGGTTGCAGTTATACGCTCAAGGTCCGAAGAGATTCGACCTTGCTCAATTGCAATTCGCTCTTGTTCTGACAATAACCATTGTTGCTCTCGGTAAATTGATGTTGCCACGCCCTGGGTGTAAACCAGAATTCGGGCGCGTCCACAGATCCGCCGTGCACACGAAATTTTTCGTGTACATGAAGCGCTGGTAAACTGCTCAGATATAAAAGATATAATAAAGGAGCATACAAACAGAGCTGAACTAAAACTAATACATCTCAGACTACAGCTGAAAAGTAAAAGTACAATAAAACTCTCAAATAAATACATATGTCTCTCCCAGCTCAGCAAATAAATACAACCAGCTGGCTGAAGCCAGACCCAAAATAAAAGAAAATACAACTGTCTGAGTGTATAGGGGATACGACCAAAATACAGCTATGCTCGCAGACGGGGTAGACTGTCACGCCCCGGGTGTAAACCAGAACCCGGGCCCGTCCACAGATCCGCCGTGCATGCGGTATTTCCCACATACACGAAGCGTCGGTAACCTGCTCAGATAAGAAAAGATAATAAAAGAGCAATAATAATCAGAGCTGAAATAAAACTACTGTATCTCAGACAGATGCTGGAAGTAAAAGGTACAACAGTAAAATAAAATACAGAAGTCTCTCCCAGCTCACAACTATAATACAAACAGCTGGCGGAAGCCAGTCCCCAAAAAGAAATAAGTAAAAGCTGTCTGAGAAGTCCTGGTGCCCAAAAATCTCCAGCTACAACCCTCGGTGGCTCTCTATCTAGTCCGCGATGCGCTTACCTCGATCAGTTGCTGACGGTCCAGCAACTCCCACAGAGGACTCTGCAAAACAAAGGAAGGGAAGAAAACAAGAAAAGACAATGGGGGTAAGTACTACTATAAACAGTAGCCTCCCCTAGTGGGTAAAGCCTCAGCTCAGATATGCCCACCAGGTGATCAGAGGCGAAAAAGGGAAAGGAAAGAAAGGGGATGCAGATAGGTAAAGCAACTGATAAAGTGCTATCCCTAATATGCCTCTACATGACCAACCAATAAGGATGGAGAAAGTGATGCATCAGAATCAAGAAGCCTGTCATAATGACCCAATCTGACAGCCAGTGAACACTGGCACTGCCTGCTCTGCTGTCGAACTCAAGAAACCAGCATGGTGCCCGGCGCTCACACCGTGGAACTCAAGAAACCAGCATGGTGCCCGGCGCTCACACCGTGGAAAGCCTACTCCGGAGTGGCACTCGAGGGGAGCGACCCACACGAGTATAGTATCACTGTATCAAGTATCACTGTATCACTGTAACCACTGTCTCATAATAGCAGGACTGGATCGAGACTCAAGGAAGTGGGAAAAACCCTCCACTAAAAATAGCCCGATCCCCAAAACACCCAATCTGATGCAATAGTAACAATCCGGTCAACCACCCAAGATCCGTGGTCGCCGCAACACCCTGTCATAAACCCAACCTGTCCCAAATCCCCAATACCTGCCTACACTGTCCAACATACGCTCGAACCTGAGCGACTAAGCCGCAAGTATCAACAATGGAAGAAGAAAAGAGCAAAAGCATGGTTTCTCCTAAGTCAAGTCCCAAAATAGTGTAGCAGTAAAAGATGACAATAATTATGTGACCAATTTAATCATGCCGTGTTCCAATATTTCGTCCAATTTCTAAGTATAAACAGTTTGAAGTGACATAAGCTAGGGTGACCGTCTCACATGAACAAACATCAGTTTTGCAGTCCTCTATTTCTATTTGTCTCCAAGTATACAGTTCCAGAATCAATAAGCGATTAAATCCAGTGATTAATCTAACAACAATTTATTAGAGGTCTGATAACCAATAATCAATTTCCTAGAGCATGCAAGTCTACCAATCAACACATTTGGCATTGTCATAGCAAGGGTACTCTGATATTCCTAGTGGGCATACAAAGAGAGGAGTACAACAACCACCCACCTGAAGCGCAACTGTCCAAACTCGTACAGTCAGAAAATACCAAAATTCCAAATCCTCGCTCCCACAATTTCAGCACACCCGCAACATTCCTGGTACATCAAGAAATCCACTAATTACACTAGACTCCCAAATTCAGCACTTAATCACATACAACCTCGAATTCAGAACTGCTTAATTATCACCTGCAGAAATTGCCCAGAAAATTCCAATAAAAATATCACGGCGATCCTTGCGTCGATAGCTTCGAAACGGTACCTTGCACGTCCAAATCGGAGTTCGGTAAGTCCAGATAAAAATTCGGCAAGAGGGCACTCTCATACAATAATCTGGATTAAGGGCTGATTACTGTTCACAGAGAAATCATTAATTCTCACCTCGAAAGAAAATTCACAAAAATCCAATAAAAATACGAGCGCGTTCCTTGCGATCCGTAGATGAAAAAGTTGTATAGGCTCGTTTCCGTCGGACGCTCGTGCGCAAAGATATAGCCGAAACACTCCGCTGCTGTCAAGGAATTCCATACAGAAAGAGGGGTCACTTACTGCCTCGAAATCCGTGCCAAAACCTCGAAACGGGAAAGCGCGACCAAAACGAAAGATGAAGTCCTACCTCTTAGGAGTCTACTGGTCCAAGAATCGCAGGAAAATGATGTCGGGGTAGCCCAGGGGAGCAAAAATACGATCGCTGCGCCGAAGAAGAACACTAGGAAGCAACGTCGCGCCGCACCGTAAAATGGGGAACCTCGGGATTCGTGCCTCCAAAACTCTTGAAACTTGGCAGGGAGATCAAGGACTTAGAGATGAAGATTTTTGCTTGAAATGTGCTTGGGCTGAAGAGGCTCGGTTTGGGAGAAAAAAGGAAAAGAAGGAGCTCGGGTTGGGAGTTTATATAGGCTGAAAAACAAATCAATTAATACCCAACATGTCCCCACTTTCGGGCGCCCCAGATTTCGGGCTGCTACAGTAACGGGCCGGCCCAGGATTTCCGGGCGCGCACAGTGCGGCCCGGCCCACGCACAGTCCAGTCCACAACACTCCCGGACCCCGCTGCACCCGGAGCACCTGCGCCAACCAATGACGGCGCGCCACGTGTCCCCGGCGACCGTGCACCGCGCACGCCGCGCCGTGCACCGCGCACGTCGCCGTGTCTCCCGGCCACCTGCCCGCGTACGGCACCTGCCCCGGTCACCTGCCCCACTAGCCGCGTGGACCGGGAGCACAGGACCGCACCAACCAAACCTCGCCACGTGTCCACCCGGTCCACCGTGCACCCGGCCCAAACTCCGTGGACCGCGTCTGCTGCGCCGGCCAACCGGAAGGCGCCACGTGGGCCGCCTCCGGTGCACGACCCCCGCGGTGGACCGCGCTCCTGCCCGCGCCCTCAGCCGCCTGCCCGCGCCCTCAGCCGCGCTGCCCGCGGCGGCGCCGCCGCCCGCCGACGCTGCCCGCCGCCGCCGGCCGCCGCCGGCGATCGCCGGCGACACTGTTCCGGCGTGAACAGTACCCGCAAGCTCCAAATTAACAAGCAAATAGCCCATCTTGACCGTTTTCGCGCGCTGATTCCAAAAACGAGGTCCGTTTTGCCAAATTCCGCCTCCAAAATTTGCCGGAGGCTCCCGCAAGCGCCAAAAACTGTCAAAACTTCCGGGAGTCCGCTTTTGGACATCCGGACTCAGAATTGGGCAAACAAAAAGCCAATCTCAAGTGTTTTTCCGCGCTGAATCCAAATCCATCCTCCGTTTGGCCTAAATCCTTTTCTAAAATTCGGCAAAAGCAGCCGAAGGCCAAAACAGCTAACCAAAGCTCACAGGGTCCATCTGTGGCATCCCTTTGATGCACTATGGGCCAGATACACCATCAACAGGTGTCTAAACAGTGGATTCACGGGAAAAAGCTGCATGGGGGTTCGGGGTACTACATCCTCCCCCACTAAAAAAAAGTTTCGTCCCCGAAACAAAGATAAACAAAGCAGACGTACCTCAAACTGCGGCCTCGAACAAGAAGGGGTAGGCATCTCTCATCTCTGTCTCCAGCTCCCATGTAGCCTCTCGCTCCTCATGATTGCTCCACAGGATCTTCACATAAGGAATGGCCCGATTGCGCAATTCCCTCACCTCACGAGCAAGAATCCGCAACGGGCGCTCCTCGTAGACCAAGTCCTCGCCGATCTCCAACGAAGTGAAGTCAATCACGTGCGACGGGTCAAAAACATATCTCCTCAGAGCTGAGACGTGGAAGACATCATGAACTCCGGCCAGGCGCGGGGGTAAGGCAACTCTGTATGCCACAGGACCAACTCTGTCAAGTACCTCAAAGGGTCCAATAAAGCGGGGACTGAGCTTCCCCCGTACTCCAAATCTCCGGACCCCTTTCGAGGGCGAGACCTTCAAGAAGACATGATCACCAACCTGAAACTCCAGGTCTCGCCGTCGAGTATCTGCGTAGCTCTTCTGACGACTCTGGGCCGTCTCAAGATGCCGGCGAATAATCCTGACTTTTTCCTCTGCCTCCAAAAGTAACTCCGGTCCCAAAGTCCTCCTCTCACCCACGTCACTCCAATATAAGGGAGACCGACACTTGCGTCCATACAACGCTTCAAACGGAGCCATCTGGATGCTCGCCTGATAGCTGTTGTTGTACGCGAACTCAACCAAAGATAAGTGCCGGTACCACCCTCCTCCAAAATCCATAACGCACGCTCTAAGCATATCCTCGAGGGTCTGTATGGTGCGCTCTGACTGCCCATCGGTCTGTGGGTGGAAAGCGGTGCTAAACCTGAGCTGAGTCCCCAATGCAGAATGCAAACTCCCCCAAAAGCGTGAGACGAATCTCGGGTCTCGATCTGACACAATCGAAGCAGGTATGCCGTGAAGCCTCACTATCTCATCCATATATAACTGTGCCAAATGCTCAAGTGACCAAGTCATCTGAACTGGTAAGAAGTGCGCCGACTTGGTGAGTCTGTCAACAATAACCCAGATCGCATCTGCCCCGCTCTGCGCCCTCGGCAATCCAGTGACGAAATCCATAGTGATGTGGTCCCATTTCCACTCGGGAATTGGAAGACTCTGCAACTTGCCAGCAGGGACGCGATGCTCTGCTTTCACTTGCTGACAAGTTAAACAGTGAGCTACGAATCTCCCAATGTCCCGCTTCATTCCGGGCCACCAAAACTGTGCCTTGAGGTCCTTATACATCTTAGTACCTCCAGGGTGGACGGTATAAGGTGTATGATGGGCCTCCCTCAAAATCTGATCTCTAATCTCCTGATCCAAAGGCACACACACTCGGTCCCTGTACCGCAGTACTCCCGAGCTATCCACAGAAAAATCCCCTGTCTGATCCGCCTGAAGCTGCGTCCTGATCCTCGTCAAGTGGGGGTCCTCACTCTGAGTGTCCCTGATCCTCTCCAACAGAGTGGGCTGCAAGACCATAGACATGAGTCTAGCAGAGACCCCAGGGGATACTACCTCCAGCTGTAATCGCCTCATCTGCTCGACCAACGGCGCCTGCTGCGAGATCAATAAGCTCAGACTCGTCCTCCTGCTCAAAGCATCCGCCACAACATTGGCCTTGCCGGGGTGGTAAAGGATACTCAGATCATAATCCTTTAGTAGCTCCAACCACCGACGTTGCCTCAAATTCAGCTCCTTTTGGGTGAACAGATACTTCAAGCTCTTGTGATCAGTATATATCTCGCAATGCTCACCATACAAGTAATGTCGCCACAGCTTCAGAGCAAACACCACCGCTGCCAACTCCAGATCATGAGTAGGGTAATTTTTCTCATAGTCCTTCAATTGCCGCGAAGCATAGGCAATCACCCTACCCTGCTGCATCAACACACACCCCAGACCACTATGTGAGGCATCACTGTAAATCACAAATCCTTCCCCCATAACAGGGAGGGCAAGGATTGGAGCGGTCATCAATCTCTGCTTCAGCTCCTCAAAACAGCCCTGGCAAGTCTCGCTCCAAACAAACTTAACTCCTTTCCTGGTCAGACGAGTGAGGGGAGAGGAAAGCTTCGCAAAGCCTTCCACAAAACGCCGATAATAGCCCGCCAAACCAAGGAAGCTCCGCACCTCGGTGATAGTCGTCGGCCTCGGCCAATCTCGAATAGCATCCACCTTGGCCGGATCCACCGCCACTCCAGCAGCTGAAACAACATGACCCAGAAAAGCAACCTCCCGGAGCCAAAACTCACACTTTTTGAACTTAGCATACAGCTTCTTCTCTCGCAGAAGCTGTAGCACGGTCCTCAAGTGCTCCTCGTGCTCCAGATCACTCCGGGAGTAGATCAGAATATCATCTATAAACACCACCACAAACCGGTCCAAAAACGGCTGAAAAATCCTGTTCATCAAGTCCATGAATGCGGCAGGGGCATTTGTCAACCCAAAAGGCATCACAGTAAACTCATAATGCCCGTACCGCGATCTGAAAGCCGTCTTGGAGATGTCCTCGGCCCTCACCCTCAGCTGGTGGTAACCGGACTGCAGATCGATCTTCGAGAACACCGATGCTCCCTGTAACTGATCAAACAAATCATCAATCCGGGGGAGGGGATACTTATTCCGGATGGTCACTTTGTTCAATTCCCTATAATCCACACACAACCGCAGTGACCCATCCTTCTTCTTCACAAACAACACAGGCGCTCCCCACGGAGAAACACTGGGTCGGATGAAGCCCCTATCCAAAAGATCCTGAAGCTGGGCCTTCAACTCTCTCAACTCAGCCGGCGCCATCCTATAGGGTGCCTTTGAGATTGGTGCAGTTCCAGGAACTACATCAATCACAAACTCAATCTCCCTCTCCGGCGGCATCGTCGTCAACTCAGGGGGAAATACATCCGGGAACTCGCGGACAATAGGGATATCCTCGAGTCCCAGTGCCGCCGTAGGCACCTCCACCACAGTGGCCAAAAAGGCAGTGCAACCCCTACTCATCATCCTCCTAGCTCTGGCCGAGGAAATGGTCGCTGCGAACAGCGTGCTCTGGCAGCCTCTGAAGATGAACTCCTCCTGTCCTGGCTCGCGAAGCGTCACCGTCCTTCTCTCTGCAGTCGATAGTGGCGGAATACCGTGATAGCCAATCCACCCCAGTACTACATCAAAATCCTGGAGCTGCTGCAAAACAAGCAAGTCTGCGGACAAAATCCAAGGCCCCAACTGCACTGGGCAAGCCGCACAACGCTCCACGACATGCAAACTATGATCAGGAATCCGAACCTCTAACCCATGCAATGATGCACATTCTACTAAAAAGGAATGAAAAGGAAAAGCTCCAATAACAATAAGATATGAGTCCTACCACCGGAAGAAAAACATACCTGCCGCAACCCGGTCAGCGATAGCAGGATCCTCCATCTGTGCTAAGCAATCATGGCCGCTCGACAAGGGCTGTCTCTCACCAGATAAGCGGGGTGGCGAAGATTGGTCTACCTGAAGATCTGTCGGTGAAGTTCCAGGTCGTGGCTGGGAAAAAGTAGGAACAGTTGCCGAAGTGGGTGCTGCAGCTGTCCTTGCGGGGCACGTGGCTCGAATGTGCCCAGGCTGTCCACACTTGAAGCAACGACCCCACCTCGAGTCACATTTATCTGACGGGTGCTGCCCCCTGCAGAAAACACACCTACCTGACGATCGGGCCCGCCTCGGCTGCGACCCCTGCTGCTGCTGACGCTGCTGTCGTGGCCTCGATCTCCGCTGGGATGTGGTAGGGGCCAACGCCGAAGAAGGTACTACAAAGGTCGGAAGGGGGCATGTAGCTCGGATGTGACCAGGCTGTCCACAACTAAAACAACGACCATGCCTCAGCTCACAAGTACCGGCGGAATGCTGGCCCCCGCAAAAAGTGCACCTGGCAGCCTGCAGGGGCTGCCTCAACTGTCGAGACCGTCTCTGAGAACCAGCCTGTCCATCAACATCCGGGGCTGGGCGTTTCCTCTCTAAACGCCGCTCTGAAGCCCTAGCTCTCTCTCCGACTACAGAATCACCCCTTTGCGCCAACAGCTGCTCCAAACGCTGGTCCTGACGAAAGCTCCTTGCCACCAAATGGGTCACTAAGGCCCGCAGTTCCCCCAGCTCAGCAGATACCGCCTGCCCAGGCTCCTCAGGGGGAGTGGGGGTACCCTCGGCGGAAAAACGACGCCGGGGCGACATCCTGCAACAAGAAACGACAAATCAGAAGCAAATCCCCACACGACCCAATCTGGCGAAAGTCAAAGACATCCCCCTATTTCTGTAACTTTATGTTGTCTGCAGCCAACATAACGGTTCACAGAAATAGACTATGTCGATCTCTCTTCACTCACTGGAAGAGTTAACTATAAAAATCACCGACTTTCGCGACAAGTCACGCCACTCACGCCCTATAATCCTAGGGTCTGTCCAAAAGCCTAGGGTTTCCTAAGTCCCAACTGACCTATCCCTAAGCTCTGATACCAACTTAATCTGTCACGCCCCGGGTGTAAACCAGAACCCGGGCCCGTCCACAGATCCGCCGTGCATGCGGTATTTCCCACATACACGAAGCGTCGGTAACCTGCTCAGATAAGAAAAGATAATAAAAGAGCATAATAATCAGAGCTGAAATAAAACTACTGTATCTCAGACAGATGCTGGAAGTAAAAGGTACAACAGTAAAATAAAATACAGATGTCTCTCCCAGCTCACAACTATAATACAAACAGCTGGCAGAAGCCAGTCCCCAAAAAGAAATAAGTAAAAGCTGTCTGAGAAGTCCTGGTACCCAAAAATCTCCAGCTACAACCCTCGGTGGCTCTCTATCTAGTCCGCGATGCGCTTACCTCGATCAGTTGCTGACGGCCCAGCAACTCCCACAGAGGACTCTGCAAAACAAAGGAAGGGAAGAAAACAAGAAAAGACAATGGGGGTAAGTACTACTATAAACAGTAGCCTCCCCTAGTGGGTAAAGCCTCAGCTCAGATATGCCCACCAGGTGATCAGAGGCGAAAAAGGGAAAGGAAAAGAAAGGAGATGCAGATAGGTAAAGCGACTGATAAGGTGCTATCCCTAATATGCCTCTACAAGACCAACCAATAAGGATGGAGAAAGTGATGCATCAGAATCAAGACGCCTGTCATAATGACCCAATCTGACAGCCAGTGAACACTGGCACTGCCTGCTCTGCTGTCGAACTCAAGAAACCAGCATGGTGCCCGGCGCTCACACCGTGGAACTCAAGAAACCAGCATGGTGCCCGGCGCTCACACCGTGGAAAGCCTACTCCGGAGTGGCACTCGAGGGGAGCGACCCACACGAGTAAGGTATCACTGTATCAAGTATCACTGTATCACTGTAACCACTGTCTCATAATAGCAGGACTGGATCGAGACTCAAGGAAGTGGGAAAAACCCTCCACTAAAAATAGCCCGATCCCCAAAACACCCAATCTGATGCAATAGTAACAATCCGGTCAACCACCCAAGATCCGTGGTCGCCGCAACACCCTGTCATAAACCCAACCTGTCCCAAATCCCCAATACCTGCCTACACTGTCCAACATACGCTCGAACCTGAGCGACTAAGCCGCAAGTATCAACAATGAAGAAGAAAAGAGCAAAAGCATGGTTTCTCCTAAGTCAAGTCCCAAAATAGTGTAGCAGTAAAAGATGACAATAATTATGTGACCAATTTAATCATGCAGTGTTCCAATATTTCGTCCAATTTCTAAGTATAAACAGTTTGAAGTGACATAAGCTAGGGTGACCGTCTCACATGAACAAACATCAGTTTTGCAGTCCTCTATTTCTATTTGTCTCCAAGTATACAGTTCCAGAATCAATAAGCGATTAAATCCAGTGATTAATCTAACAATAATTTATTAGAGGTCTGATAACCAATAATCAATTTCCTAGAGCATGCAAGTCTACCAATCAACACATTTAGCATTGTCATAGCAAGGGTACTCTGATATTCCTAGTGGGCATACAAAGAGAGGAGTACAACAACCACCCACCTGAAGCGCAACTGTCCAAACTCGTACAGTCAGAAAATACCAAAATTCCAAATCCTCGCTCCCACAATTTTAGCACACCCGCAACATTCCTGGTACATCAAGAAATCCACTAATTACACTAGACTCCCAAATTCAGCACTTAATCACATACAACCTCGAATTCAGAACTGCTTAATTATCACCTGCAGAAATTGCCCAGAAAATTCCAATAAAAATATCACGGCGATCCTTGCGTCGATAGCTTCGAAACGGTACCTTGCACGTCCAAATCGGAGTTCGGTAAGTCAAGATAAAAATTCGGCAAGAGGGCACTCTCATACAATAATCTGTATTAAGGGCTGATTACTGTTCACAGAGAAATCATTAATTCTCACCTCGAAAGAAAATTCACAAAAATCCAATAAAAATACGAGCGCGTTCCTTGCGATCCGTAGATGAAAAAGTTGTATAGGCTCGTTTCCGTCGGACGCTCGTGCGCAAAGATATAGCCGAAACACTCCGCTGCTGTCAAGGAATTCCATACAGAAAGAGGGGTCACTTACTGCCTCGAAAACCGTGCCAAAACCTCGAAACGGGAAAGCGCGACCAAAACAAAAGATGAAGTCCTACCTCTTAGGAGTCTACTGGTCCAAGAATCGCAGGAAAATGATGTCGGGGTAGCCCAGGGGAGCAAAAATACGATCGCTGCGCCGAAGAAGAACACTAGGAAGCAACGTCGCGCCGCACCGTAAAATGGGGAACCTCGGGATTCGTGCCTCCAAAACTCTTGAAACTTGGCAGGGAGATCAAGGACTTAGAGATGAAGATTTTTGCTTGAAATGTGCTTGGGCTGAAGAGGCTCGGTTTGGGAGAAAAAAGGAAAAGAAGGCAGCTCGGATTGGGAGTTTATATAGGCTGAAATGAACAAATCAATTAATACCCAACATGTCCCCACTTTCGGGCGCGGGCTGCTACAGTAACGGGCCGGCCCAGGATTTCCGGGCGCGCACAGTGCGGCCCGGCCCACCGCACAGTCCAGTCCACAACACTCCCGGACCCCGCTGCACCCGGAGCACCTGCGCCAACCAATGACGGCGCGCCACGTGTCCCCCGGCGACCGTGCACCGCGCACGCCGCGCCGTGCACCGCGCACGTCGCCGTGTCTCCCGCCACCTGCCCGCGTACGGCACCTGCCCCGGTCACCTGCCCCACTAGCCGCGTGGACCGGGAGCACAGGACCGCACCAACCAAACCTCGCCACGTGTCCACCCGGTCCACCGTGCACCCGGCCCAAACTCCGTGGACCGCGTCTGCTGCGCCGGCCAACCGGAAGGCGCCACGTGGCCCGCCTCCGGTGCACGACCCCCGCGGTGGACCGCGCTCCTGCCCGCGCCCTCAGCCGCCTGCCCGCGCCCTCAGCCGCGCTGCCCGCGGCGGCGCCGCCGCCCGCCGACGCTGCCCGCCGCCGCCGGCCGCCGCCGGCGATCGCCGGCGACACTGTTCCGGCGTGAACAGTACCCGCAAGCTCCAAATTAACAAGCAAATAGCCCATCTTGACCGTTTTCGCGCGCTGATTCCAAAAACGAGGTCCGTTTTGCCAAATTCCGCCTCCAAAATTTGCCGGAGGCTCCCGCAAGCGCAAAAAACTGTCAAAACTTCCGGGAGTCCGCTTTTGGACATCCGGACTCAAAATAGGGCAAACAAAAAGCCAATCTCAAGTGTTTTTCCGCGCTGAATCCAAATCCATCCTCCGTTTGGCCTAAATCCTTTTTCTAAAATTCGGCAAAAGCAACCGAGGGCCAAAACAGCTAACCAAAGCTCACAGGGTCCATCTGTGGCATCCCTTCGATGCACTATGGGCCAGATACACCATCAACAGGTGTCTAAACAGTGGATTCACGGGAAAAAGCTGCATGGGGGTTCGGGGTACTACATAGACGACTATCTAGTCTGCTATCCTCTTACCTTGATCTGCCGAAGATGGCCCAGCTACACCCGCAGAAGACTCTGCAAAACAGGGGAGAACAAAAAGAAGAAGGACAATGGAGGTGAAAACTACTAGATAAACCAGTAGCCTCCCCTAGTGGGTAAAGCCTCAAACTCTGACGTACCCACTAGGACTACTAGAGGTAAAAAGGGAAGAACAGTGGTAAGCTATAAAGGCTGCTGATAAAAAGGGAACTACCACTACTATGCCTCTAAATGCCATACCGAAAGAAATGACTGTATGTATGTATCAGTATGTAACATGCCTGCTTGAATAAACCCAATCGATGGACCAGTAAGAACTGGTACTGCCTGCTGTGCCTGCCGTATCGGGTATGCTGGCCAACGCATAACACCGATGTAAAGAAGGAGTCTCAAGGACTCAAAGCCTGCCTGTCGCACACTCCGGAGTGGCACTCGAGGGGAGCGACACACACGAGTAAAGTATCTCAGTAACAAGTATCATAAACTAGCAGGACTGGATCACAACTCCGATCAAAGTGGGAAAACCCATCCACTAAAGACAGCCCGATCCCCAATTTGATGCACAAGTACTCAATGAGTGGGAAACTCCATCCACTAAAGGAAACCCAATCCCCAATCTGATGCACAAGTAAACATCTGGTCAACCGCCTAATATCCGCGGTTGCCGCAACACCCCACAAGTCCAAAATCTGATAAAGTAATCAACATCTGGCCTACAGGTATCGGATCGGAACGTGCGAGTACTCGTTGTGATCGGCTCGACGCGACGATCGCAGCGGTTATTTTTTTGGATTTTTCCGAGTTCATCTCACAGGTGAAATTTAGCCATTTTCGGGATTGATTTTTGGACAACGGGTAATTGTGCATTTTTGGATTAATTGTACGCTGTTTGGATTACCGTGCAGTGTGCCGTGATTACCTGAAGTGAGGGCGTATTTGGGTTGTGCTTCGCGTGCTCTGCGATCGAGGTGGGTGGTTGTTGCATACCTCAACTTCTGACTTGCTCACTAAGTTTATTAGAGAAGCCCTCTATTGGACATTTTAATTGATTACCATGCATGATTGACTGATATAAATGTGAGCCTATCATTTGAGATTAATTTGTGGACATAGCATGTTGGGAATATTATTGGGATAATATTATTGTGGAAACATGATTGCGGGGACATATTTAATAGTGATAATTAACATGCCATATTAGCACATAGATTTTATGAAAGTTGGTTAAATGGACTAATTATTGGGACATTATGACATATCTATGTGCGGGTACCACTTTGGAATTTATTATGGATCAGGGATTATATACATGTGTAGTTGACTGATGATTTTAGCATGATGGTTATATCTATGTGGATTTATTATTTGTTACACATGTGGAACTGTTATTTCATATTCTCTCTTTCATCTTGCATGAGGACTTTTGCATGCCTGTATGGACATCTAGATAGGCCACTATTTATTGCTACACTATCATATTGGGATTTGACTTAGGAGAAATCATGATCGTTTCCTTTCTCCTTCTTATTTAGACTTTCGAGTCATGTTGCTCGGGTTCGAGCAGAGGTTTGAGATAGTGTAGCCCGGATCTTAGGGTCGGAGACAGGGTGTAATTGATGTTGGATTTGTGGGTTATTGCGGCAACCGCAGACTGTCACGCCCCGGGGTCGAAACTGCGACCCGGGCTCGCTAACAGATCCGCCATCCGTACGGAAACTGCTGTACAGACGAAGCGTCAACACTGCAAACAAATCTATAGCTACCAGATATCAGAGCAAAAGTAACTACATGCTATAGAAAGGAAACTGAACAACTGTACTAAAGTAAATGAAATCCAAAATACAAGCTGTCCTCAAGATACATACATAACATCTCTCAAAATCTCACTCTACAAAAGTGGAAACTCAAAAGGGTACTGCTACCTCTCTACTATACAGACTCGGGTAAGCGACTAGCCGGCCACGCCCTTACCTCGATCTGAAGACTCTGCACGGGAAGGAGTCGGAACAGCCGCCTCAGGAAAACCTGCACCACAGCGGGTGTGAGAACTACTGCAAAAGGTAGTTCTCAGTGGGTACCGTCCTCAAAGCACACGGTATGCCCACTAAGTCTACCGGAGGCACAAGTAAAATAAACAAATAGATAGGTAGATAGATATGGAAAGCTGGGAAATCTACAGCTATATGCCTCTACAAATGCTCAAAGAAAAGCTCATTAATGAACGTGCAATGGAACTCACTCACACAAATCACCCAATCCCAATGACTGTCCCTCTTTGGACCAGTCAAGCCTGCGCTCATCTACTGCCACTCATGCCCAAACAGGGCTTGGTCTTACGTAGGGTGTCCCTCAAGGACTAACTCAGTAACCACATCGCAGCCTCGTCAGGCTCGGTATCATCATCGCATCCGGAGCGTAGCTCGCGGGGAGCGACCCCGCGAACTCAAGTATCTCACATCTGGCATAATATTACAGTCTCAGCAGGCTACAATCCACGATCAAATAGATCGGAACACAGTGAACAGACGACTCACTCTCATGTCAAGGTCGGAGTAAACTCCACGACTCAATCTGAAGTGCTTTCATAGAACCCCCAACGACACTAGTAAATCTCTAAAAATCATAAAAATATCTCCTCGGCCCCCCGGCACGAGAGAACATGCACCCCGAACCCATGTCACATTTCTAGAAGCCTCAAGAATTTTTAAACCATTTTTAAAAGTCAATTTTTCCATAAAACGGGCTTTGGGATTTTTAAAACGGTTCAGGTGCTTAAATGAAGCCAACTAAGCATGCAGTCTAGTGTCATATAGTGCCAAGAGTCTACTAAAAATAATCCGGGGTTCAAATAATTTTTCTGTAATTTTCTAGGCAACTATCAGATCATTTAACAGCTAAAATATACAGTTTGGACATGATCAAAGTGCGTACTGAAGCATTAGAGGGCATTCCGCGATTTTTGTAAGAAAATCCAACCCACCTCAAATGCTTTCCGAAGGCCGCGCCGAAGTCGGTGAAGAATCGGGCGAAATCTGATGAAAAACTGCACTGTGCCTCTCGCGCGCGCGCGCGCTGTCGCGCGCCCCGGAAAAATCCACGGAGCTCCAATCAATCCTCTAACTCACCCAGCTAAGCCACCACAAAAATCTACACAGCCTGTAGTCTCTCCTCTACACGCATGCAGCATGCACAGTATTGCGGATTTGCGCAGTAACCTCCCTGCATGCATGCAACCCGAGAGCCAAGAATAGAGCAAGGATGGAAAATTAGCTCAATTTCCAATCAATTCCATCAATAAAACCAAAGAGGAAAACCAATAATCCAAAATCTAAAATCTCCATCGTAACATACCTCAATTATTGCTCCTCGCGCGCGCACATTGACTCAGTCAACTCCCACAAGCAGCACAACACACACTTCCTTCTTCCTTCTTCTACTTCCTCTTCTTCTTCTTCTCTGGCAGCAAGGATGATGGTGGAAGAGATGAGATGAAGAGTGGGTGAGGAAGCAGGTGACGAGGGGTATAAAACATGCCTGGGGTGGTTGGTACAGTAAAAAGTCCGAATTGCCCCATTACTGTGCAAATCCGAGCAGGAATCGGGCTTCCCTATGCTTGTGTACCGGTACCAACATGGGGGTACCGGTACACACCCCTTGGTTCCGGAACTGAAGGGCCAGTTCCGGAACCAAGTGGCCAGTTCCGGAACTGGTCCTCCAGTTCCGGAACTCAGCCACCTAGCTCCTCCAAAACCTGCCAGAACTTGCCCGTTTCGCGCCGACAACTCACTTTCTCGCCTCGGGACCTCCGCGTCACCCCGAAACCTACCGAACACCTCTGTAAAAACATAATACACATGTCCCAAGTGATTATCTCTCAACAAACCATCCATAAAACCGATGCTCGATCCGCAACACTCCACACGACGCCAACTCACTTTTCTACAAAAAAGCTTCCGCATCGCTCCGGAACCACCCGAACCTCTCTGTAAATACAATCAGAACCTGCTGAAGGCATTTCCACTGTACCAGGCTGTCATGTGGAGTCGGCATGCTGCCCGAAGCTCCAGTGCTCTACACTCTCCCCTCCTTTTAAAGGTTTCGTCCTCGAAACCACAAAAATCCCAAAAACTCTGGAGGGTGACTCAAATAAGTGGGGATATGAACTCTCAGCTCATCCTCAGGCTCCCATGTGGCCTCTCGCTCCTCATGATGACTCCATAAGACCTTCACGAAAGGTATAATCCGGTTGCGCAATTCTCTTGTCTCTCGAGCAAGAATTCGCACCGGTCGCTCTAGATAGGTCAAGTCCTCATCTAACTCCAAGGATGTGAAGTCCAGAATATGTGAGGGATCAAACACATACTTCCTCAAGGTGGATACATGAAACACATCGTGGGTGCCTGCTGTGACACCCCCGGAATTTGGATTAGTCCTCTATATAAATAATATAATAGGACTAAATCTCTAACCCGGCTATAGCATTTTGGATGGTAGCAAGATCCAAGAGGAACATGAGAGTTAAGCGTGCTAGAGCTAGAGTAGTTCTAGGATGGGTGACCCCCTGGGAAGTGGGGCGTCACAGTTGGTATCAGAGCCATTCACCAGCCGGAAATGTGAGATGAGTCTCGGCTGAGCCAGGGTTATATAGCGGGTAGAGCGAGGCTCCCCGGCTAATGACCGTTGTGAGTGGAGTGCAGCTCCTCACAAGGTCGGCTAAGGCTAGCGAGACGAGTCTCACATCGCCTGGTGCTTGTGAGTGTGCTTGAGCCTGACGTGGACGTCAGGGCTTAAAGGGGGGAAGAATGTGACACCCCCGGAATTTGGATTAGTCCTCTATATAAATAATATAATAGGACTAAATCTCTAACCCGGCTATAGCATTTTGGATGGTAGCAAGATCCAAGAGGAACATGAGAGTTAAGCGTGCTAGAGCTAGAGTAGTTCTAGGATGGGTGACCCCCTGGGAAGTGGGGCGTCACACCTGCCAACCGGGGCGGTAGCGCAACTCGATATGCAACTGGTCCAATGCGCTCTAGCACCTCAAATGGCCCGATAAACCGCGGACTAAGCTTTCCGCGTACTCCAAAACGGCGAACTCCTCGAGATGGTGAGACTTTCAGAAAAACATGGTCTCCCACCTGAAACTCCAAGTCTCGCCGCCTCCTGTCTGCATAACTCCTCTGACGGCTCTGAGCAGTCTCCAAATGTCGTCGAATGATCCTGACCTTTTCCTCGGCTTCTACAAGCAAATCTGGCCCCAAGGTCTTCCTTTCACCCACGTCACTCCAAAATAGAGGCGATCGGCACTTCCATCCATACAATGCTTCGTAGGGCGCCATCTGAATGCTCGCCTGGAAGCTATTGTTATACGCAAACTCGGCTAATCTCAAGTGTCGATCCCAACTGCCGCCGAAGCTCAGGACACATGCTCTCAACATATCCTCTAGAGTCTGAATGGTCCGCTCCGACTGTCCATCAGTCTGTGGGTGAAAGGCGGTGCTAAACTGAAACTGGGTCCCCAAGGTTGTCTGCAAGCTCCTCCAAAACCGTGAAGTGAACCTCGGGTCCCTATCAGACACAATCGACACTGGCACCCCGTGTAGTCTCACAATCTCATCCAGATATAACTGTGCTTATCTCTCCAGAGGCCAACCCAACTGTATCGGCAGAAAGTGGGCTGATTTGGTCAAACGATCCACAATCACCCATATAGCATCAGCTCCACTCTGAGTCCTCGGCAACCCCACAATAAAGTCCATAGTGACACGGTCCCATTTCCATTCAGGTATTGGAAGGCTCTGCAACTTGCCAGCTGGAACCTGATGCTCAGCTTTAACTTGCTGACAAGTTAGACAACGGGCCACAAACCTTCCAATATCCCTCTTCATACCGCGCCACCAAAACTGTGCCCTCAAGTCCCTATACATCTTAGTTCCCCCGGGATGGAGGGTGTAAGGTGTATAGTGAGCTTCCCTCAAAATTAGCTCTTGAATCTCTAAGTCCACGGGCACACAAAAGCGGTCCCTGTACCTGAGTACTCCTGCTGCATCCACAGAAAAGTCCCCACTCTGACCATGCTGAAGCTGATCTCTAATCCTCATAAGCTCGGGGTCCTCACTCTGTTTCTCTCTAATCCTGTCTAACAGAGTGGGCTGCAAGACCATGGACATAAGTCTTGCAGAAACCCCAGGGGACACCACCTCTATATCCAAGCGCCTCAACTGCTCTCTCAGGGGCATCTGCTGGGTAATCAACAAGCTCAAAGACTGCCCCGCTCGCCTGCTCAAGGCGTCTGCGACCACATTGGCTTTGCCGGGATGATACTGAATGCTCAGATCATAATCCTTTAGCAGCTCTAGCCACCGGCGTTGCCTCAAGTTAAGTTCCTTCTGAGTGAACAGGTACTTCAAACTCTGGTGGTCGGTGAAGATCTCACAGTGCTCGCCATAAAGATAGTGTCGCTAAAGCTTCAAAGCAAAAACAACAGCGGCTAGCTCCAAGTCATGCGCAGGGTAATTCTTCTCATAGTCCTTTAGCTGGCGCGAAGCATAGGCAATTACCCTACCATGCTGCATCAACACACATCCTAGACCGCTGTGGGAGGCATAACTGTAAATCACGAATTCCTCTCCCATAACTGGTAAAGAAAGGACTGGCGCTGAAATCAACCTCTACTTCAACTCCTCGAAGCTCTGCTGACACTGCTCTGTCCACACAAACCTGGTCCCCTTCCTAGTCAACCGAGTGAGGGGAGTAGAAAGCTTCACAAAGCCTTTTACAAAACGACGGTAGTACCCTGCAAGGCCCAAGAAGCTGCGAACCTCTGTCACCGTCGTAGGTCTAGGCCAATCCCGAACTGTATCAATCTTCGCCGGGTCCACTGCCACTCCTGCGGCTGAAACTACGTGGCCTAGAAAAGAAACCTCCCAAAGCCAAAAAGCGCACTTTTTTAACTTGGCATACAACTTCTTCTCTCTCAGAAGTTGCAGCACTATCCTCAAGTGCTCCTCGTGCTCAGTGTCACTTCGGGAGTAAACCAAAATGTCATCAATAAACACCACTACAAAACGATCCAAGTAGGGCTGAAACACTCGGTTCATTAGATCCATAAAAGCGGCTGGGGCATTAGTCAATCCAAATGGTAGCACTGTGAACTCATAATGCCCATATCGAGTCCTGAAAGCTGCCTTGGACACATCCTCGGCCCTCACCTTAAGTTGGTGGTAACCGGACTGAAGGTCGATCTTTGAGAAGACCGTGGCTCCCTGAAGCTGATCAAACAAATCATCAATCCTGGGGAGAGGATACTTGTTCCGAACGGTCACTTTATTCAGCTCTCGGTAGTCCACACACAATCTAAGTGATCCGTCTTTCTTTTTCACGAAAAGAATTGGCGCTCCCCACGGGGAAACACTAGGTCTGATGAACCCTCGATCCAAGAGATCCTGCAACTGAGCCTTCAGCTCTCTCAACTCTGCCGGGGCCATCCTTTAGGGCGCCTTAGAGATTGGTGTAGTTCCAGGAACTACATCAATCACAAACTCTATCTCCCGATCCGGCGGCATAGAGGATAACTCCGAGGGAAAAACATCCGGGTGCTCGCAGACAACGGGGATGTCTTCGAGTCCGGGCATCGCCGTAGGCGCCTCTACTACAGTCGCGAGAAAAGCGACGCAACCTCTACTCAACATCTGTCGGGCTCTGGCGGAAGATACTGTCACTACAAACAGTGCACTCTGACATCCCGTATAGACATACTCCTCCTGACCCGGCTCCCGAAGGGTCACTGTCCTCAATCTACAATCAATGGTGGCATAGTACCGGGACAACCAATCCATACCCAAAACCACATCAAAATCCTGGAGCCGACGTAGGACTAACAGATCAATGGGTAAAATCCAGGGTCCTAACTGTACAAGGCAGGACCAACAACACTCATCTACGTGCAACACATAATTAGGAATCTGTACCTCTAATGCACGAGTCAATGGCCCTAACTCAAACCCATGCGAAGATGCAAATGTACCACTGATAAATGAATGCGATGCTCCAGTGTCAAAAAGTGCTCGAGCACGGGTAGAGGAGATAAGGATAATACCTGCTACCACCTGATCAGCTGCTGTGGAATCCTCGACATGAGCGGCGTACACTCGCCCGCTCGGAGGTGGTCGTCTCTCTGGCTATCGCGAGGAGGTGGCACGATCCCCCTGGCTAGAACTTGGTGTAGCTCCCACCACCTGCAAGGGCAAGGGAGGAGTCGATGCAGTCGAAGGTGCCGACGACCCTGCTCTCGGACAAGTCCATGCTATGTGTCCCGGCTGCCCACAGCGATAACACCGGCCCTGACGCTGCTCACACTGCTGGGGTGCATGTGGCCCGCCGCAAATCACACATCGATCAGTACGCCTCTGCTGCTGCGGCTGCTGCTGCTGCTGTCTAGGGGGTCGATAACCCCCAGGCCTCTGCCTCCTCTGTGTCCCACGGCCTCGCTGCTGGAACTGTGGCGGTCTCGGGGGCCTCGGTCTACTCGACTGCCCAATGTCCTGCGGTGCTGTGCGCTTCTCCCCGGAGCTGGTCCCTGGCGCTCCGTCCCTCTCTGACATAATCACTGTCCCACGAGAAACCCACCGAGCACGCTCTATGGCTGCATCCAAAGTCAGCGACCGATGTGAGTGAACAAGGTGATAAATATCCTGGTGCAGCCCTCTCTCAAACAAATCTACCTTCTGAGCCTCGTCTGGAGCAACATGTGGCACACTGCTCAGCAACCGCTGGAACTCCCGAATGTACTCCTGAAGAGGCCGACTACCCTGCTGTAACCGTCGAAGATCCCCCTCCAGTTTCTGCTTTGCACTATCGGGAAAATAAGCCCCGCGTAGCAAAGCTCGAAACTCTGGCCAAGTCATCAACTGAACTCCCGGTGGTCCAACTGGGCGGACTCGACGCCACCAAGTCTCGGCGTCCTTCTCCAAATAATGCGCCCCCAAGTGCACCTGATGTTTTTCCTTAATGAAGAGGTTCTCAAATAGCTTTTCCATTGCCGCGATCCAGTTCTCAACTTCCCACGGCTCCGAACTCTGCCCTGAAAACTGCGGAGGGTGAAATTGGCTAACATAAGCCAGCTTGTCGGTGAGCTCCCTCTGCTCCTCAACTGTCAGTGGGGCAATCTGAGTCGATGTCGACGACGCCGCAGCCGGAGGTACTGCTGGTGGCGCTGCAGGGGATGCTCTTTGCTCCATCATACGCATCATGAGCTCCATGTTTTCCCCTTGGCGCCTGGTCGCCTCTGCCAACTGGGCTACCTGAGCCCGCAACTCGTGAACCTCCCTCTGCTCGGTATGCTCAGCCTCCCGCTGCTCGGGCTCCTCGTCTGCGGCTGGATGTGCCCTAGTCGTCGCTCGACGTCTCGGAGGCATCGCAAATCCTGAAATCAAAACCAAACATCAGGACCAAGAATCGCTCAACCCAATCAAACGAGAGTCTATACATGTTACCCATTCTAAAGCGTAATGCCGTCTGCAGCCGACATGTCCCCTTTAGAGAATAAACATGCAAAATTACTCGCCCCATTCCCCTGGGGGAGTTACAACTCAATCATGACTCTCGTTAAAATCACGTCTCTCTCGATAGTCAACCTACTGTCCAGCCAAAAAGCCTAGGGTCTCTAAGTCCTCAATGACCTATAAACCTAGGCTCTGATACCACTCTAATCTGTCACGCCCCGGGGTCGAAACTGCGACCCGGGCTCGCTAACAGATCCGCCATCTGTACGGAAACTGCTGTACAGACGAAGCGTCAACCCTGCAAATAAATCTATAGCTACCAGATATCAGAGCAAAAGTAACTACATGCTATAGAAAGGAAACTGAACAACTATACTAAAGTAAATGAAATCCAAAATACAAGCTGTCCTCAAGATACATACATAACATCTCTCAAAATCTCACTCTATAAAAGTGGAAACTCAAAAGGGTACTGCTACCTCTCTACTATACAGACTCGGGTAAGCGACTAGCCGGCCATGCCCTTACCTCGATCTGAAGACTCCGCACGGGAAGGAGTCGGAATAGCCGCCTCAGGAAAACCTGCACCACAGCGGGTGTGAGAACTACTGCAAAAGGTAGTTCTCAGTGGGTACCGTCCTCAAAGCACACGGTATGCCCACTAAGTCTACCGGAGGTACAAGTAAAATAAACAAATAGATAGGTAGATAGATATGGAAAGCTGGGAAATCTACAGCTATATGCCTCTACAAATGCTCAAAGAAAAGCTCATCAACGAACGTGCAATGGAACTCACTCACACAAATCACCCAATCCCAATGACTGTCCCTCCTTGGACCAGTCAAGCCTGCGCTCATCTACTGCCACTCATGCCCAAACAGGGCTTGGTCTTACGTAGGGTGTCCCTCAAGGACTAACTCAGTAACCACATCGCAGCCTCGTCAGGCTCGGTATCATCATTGCATCCGGAGCGTAGCTCGCGGGGAGCGACCCCGCGAACTCAAGTATCTCACATCTGGCATAATATTACAGTCTCAGCAGGCTACAATCCACGATCAAATAGATCGGAACACAGTGAACAGACGACTCACTCTCATGTCAAGGTCGGAGTAAACTCCACGACTCAATCTGAAGTGCTCTCATAGAACCCCCAACGACACTAGTAAATCTCTAAAAATCATAAAAATATCTCCTCGCCCCCCCGGCACGAGAGAACATGCACCCCGAACCCATGTCACATTTCTAGAAGCCTCAAGAATTTTTAAACCATTTTTAAAAGTCAATTTTTCCATAAAACGGGCTTTCGGATTTTTAAAACGGTTCAGGTGCTTAAATGAAGCCAACTAAGCATGCAGTCTAGTGTCATATAGTGCCAAGAGTCTACTAAAAATAATCCGGGGTTCAAATAATTTTTCTGTAATTTTCTAGGCAACTATCAGATCATTTAACAGCTAAAATATACAGTTTGGAGATGATCAAAGTGCGTACTGAAGCATTAGAGGGCATTCCGTGATTTTTGGAAGAAAATCCAACCCACCTCAAATGCTTTCCGAAGGCCGCGCCGAAGTCAGTGAAGAATCGGGCGAAATCTGATGAAAAACTGCACTGTGCCTCTCGCGCGCGCGCGCGCTGTCGCGCGCCCCGGAAAAATCCATGGAGCTCCAATCAATCCTCTAACTCACCCAGCTAAGCCACCACAAAAATCTACACAGCCTGTAGTCTCTCCTCTACACGCATGCAGCATGCACAGTATTGCGGATTTGCGCAGTAACCTCCCTGCATGCATGCAACCCGAGAGCCAAGAATGGAGCAAGGATGGAAAATTAGCTCAATTTCCAATCAATTCCATCAATAAAACAAAAGAGGAAAACCAATAATCCAAAATCTAAAATCTCCATCGTAACATACCTCAATTATTGCTCCTCGTGCGCGCACATTGACTCAGTCAACTCCCACAAGCAGCACAACACACACTTCCTTCTTCCTTCTTCTACTTCCTCTTCTTCTTCTCTGGCAGCAAGGATGATGTGGAAGAGATGAGATGAAGAGTGGGTGAGGAAGCAGGTGACGAGGGGTATAAAACATGCCTGGGGTGGTTGGTACAGTAAAAAGTCCGAATTGCCCCATTACTGTGCAAATCCGAGCAGGAATCGGGCTTCCCTGTGCTTGTGTACCGGTACCAACATGGGGGTACCGGTACACACCCCTTGGTTTCGGAACTGAGGGGCTAGTTCCGGAACTGGCCCTCCGGTTCCGGAACTCAGCCACCTAGCTCCTCCAAAACCTGCCAGAACTTGCCCGTTTCGCGCCGACAACTCACTTTCTCGCCTCGGGACCTCCGCATCACCCCGAAACCTACCGAACACCTCTGTAAAAACATAATACACATGTCCCAAGTGATCATCTCTCAACAAACCCATCCATAAAACTGATGCTCGATTCGCAACACTCCACACGACGCCAACTAACTTTTCTACAAAAAAGCTTCCGCGTCGCTCCGGAACCACCCGAACCTCTCTGTAAATACAATCAGAACCTGCTGAAGTCATTTCCACCGTACCAGGCTATCACGTGGAGTCGGCACGCTGCCCGAAGCTCCAGTACTCTACACAGTCAGTAGGCGGTTGACCGGATATTGATTATTTTACTCGATTGTGGATTGTCGGTTATTGTGGTTGTGAGGACCCGAATCCCCACTTAAGGTTTATTGATGGATTAGTGGCACCTGGGAGTGTTTGTGCGCGTGTTGGGCCCAAGAAATGGATTCCTGGTGTAATTGGAGCAAGATTGCTTATCAGGAGAACCATATTGGGTGACTGAGGTTTTTGCGCGCTTATTGGAACCAAGGAAGTGACCCGGCAAGAAAAATAGATCAAGTTTACTTTTTCGAGAATTTTTGACAAATTTTTGAAGTGAAATTTGGCCAAACGGACTTCGGATTTGGATTCAGCGCGCGATAACGATCGAAATGGACTATTAACTTGTATTTTTCGGAGCCCAGATGACACGGCACAGATTTCGAGGCAACTTCTACTGTTCAAGCGCGGCGGACGGTGGCGGCGGCGGCGGGCAGCGGCGGCGCGGGCTCAGGCAGGCGGCGGAGCGGCCGTGGGCAGGCGCGTGGGCATGGGCAGCCGCGCGGGCGCGCGGGCAGGCGCGCGGTCCACGCGGCCGGCGTGCACCGTGGGGCTGACACATGGCGTCTTGTGGGTGGCCGGTTCCGTAGGTGCGGTCCACGAATTTTGTGCGTGTGCACGGTGGACCGGGGATGCACACGTGGCGGCTTTTGGTTGGCGGGTCCTGGTGCGCACGGTCCACGCAGCGGCTGGAGCAGGTGGCCGTACGGCAGGGCGGTTGGGGGGACGACGTGGGGGCGCCACGTGGTTGGCCGGGCGCAGCCGCGCACGTCCGCGTGTTGGGACACGCGGCGTCGCGCGGTTCGCGTGCGCACGTGCGCTGGGCGCGGGGAGCGCGTCTGGGCTACGTTGTAACGCCCCGGGGTCGAAACTGCGACCCGGGCTCGCCAACAGATCCGCCACCTATGCCAACCAGCATAAGCGAAGCGTCCTACCTGCAAGAAAAGTACTACAGCTAAACAGATATCAGAGCTATATAAGTAAAAATCTGCTGTATAACTAAAATCAATCACTGTACAACTGGAAATAATACAACAATGTTCGCCTCCCAAAATAACAATAATACAATATCCTCAAATACAAGCTCTAAACCCAACCGGGAGGTATCTCCAATAAATACAACAGTGTACAGTCTCTCAATACATAATATATCCTCACTACAACAGTCTCTCAAAAGAGGAAAAAATAAAACAACTAGTCTACTGAAGATCTCCTCTGAAAGGGGTACCGCTACTCTCCAATGTTACGGCTTTTTGGTGTTGGCATATTTCGTGAGTCATGTCAGTAAGTTGAGTCGGAGTCTTAAAGGGATCAAATTGTCAAATCAGCCTTCGAAGACTCATTGAAGATTCAACATGAGCCCAAGTCAACTCTCAGGTATGATTAAATATTGATCATGGTGATTAAAGTTCATTTATAATCATTGGAAACAGGAAATTAATGAAAACCGGTTTAGACTTGGTTTTAGGAACTTGGTTTTAACTTACAACTTGTTTTAAGTTTGGATTCCGGTACTTGGTCTGTTTTGGATAAAGTTTATCTTGGAAAAATCAGTTTTTACATTGAGTACCGGAACCACACTTGAAGTTCCTCAAACCCGACACAGAATTTTCTTAAATTTGTATTGCGTACCGGAACACAGACTCGCGTACCGGAACACAATAGAAAAATCTGTGTTTTGCACCATTGAGTACCGGAACACAATATTTGGTACCGGTACACAATGTCATCTCGGGAAAAGTTTCCTAAACCGACTCTAATATGTTTCCAAGGGTTATAAATAGACACTTAGGGTTTCTCGACGAAATTGACTAATACCGAAAACACTCGTGAGCAACCCTAGAGGCTAGGTTTTTACCGTTCTTCTTTTTAGCCTCTTTTAGGTCAATTCGACGGTTCTTCCAAGATCTATCTTTTGTCGAATTGATCTAAACTTTGCTTAGAATTTCTTTCTACGGTTCTTCAATGATAATCTAAGCAAAGGATCACCATCGAAGCCTATATTTCTTTATCGGCTGAGTTTGCGTCGTGGATTCGACGTAGCATCGTGGATTCGATGTGTTGAAGGCGTTTCGTGGATTCGAAACGTGTGCTCGTGGATTCGAGTGGCGTTCGTGGATTCGAACGTGTGCAGTGGACGTGCAATCGGTGGAGCGCAAGGTCCGAAGAAGTTGAAGGAGGGGTTGAATCCGTGGAGACGGTAATCACCTTGTTATTCTTCTTTTCTTAGTGGATTGTTATTGCGTGGACATCCAATCGGTGAGCGCAAGGTCCGAAGAAGTTGAAGGAGGGGTTTGAGTCCGTGGAGTCGGTAATCACCTTGTTATTCTTCTTTTCTTAGTGGATTGTTATTGCGTGTTGGTCCCGTGGTTTTTCTCCTGGATTGGAGTTTCCACGTAAATCTCGGTGTGTTATTTTTATTTTCCGCATTGGTTTTTATTTTGCACTGAGATTGGTTTTTTAATATTACACCTATTCACCCCCCTCTAGGTGTTTGATAGTACCTATTTAGATCCTGGTGGATCCTAAATAACTCTACAATTGGTATCAGAGAGGGTTTTAGGTTTATCTATCATGATGGGTGAAAGTGGTAATATTTTTAGACCTCCTCTTTTTGACGGGACCAATTATGCATATTGGAAAGTGCGGATGAGAGCTTTTCTCATCTCTATTGATGAGCGGGTATGGCAAACCGTGGAATACGGTTGGGTGCATCCGGTTGAGGAAGTAGGAAATTCTACTACCCCAAAACCTCGCTCTAGATGGTCTAAAGAGGAAATCGAAAGATCTTCTTACAATGGGAAAGGTATGAACGCTTTATATAATTCTCTTTCCTCGACTGAGTTTACAAGAATTTCCGCGTGTGAAACCGCGAAGGAAATTTGGGATATTCTCAAAATTACACATGAGGGTACTAATCTTGTAAAAATTCAAAAGCTCCAGATGCTTACAAGTCAATTTGACTCTATTCATATGGAAGAGCATGAATTGTTTACAGATTATTACACTAGACTTCAAGATGTAATTAATACATGTGCTAATTTAGGAGAAAAGATCCCGGAGTCGAAAATTGTAAGAAAGATTCTTCGGACTCTTCCGGAACGGTTTAGGGCAAAGGTTACCGCCATTGAAACCGTTAGTCATCCGGATGAGATGAGTGTAGAGGAATTAGTAGGTGCTTTGCAAACTTATGAGATGACTTTTCCTACTAATCAAATTTCTTCCAAGTCTTCTTCTAAGCTTACAGGTATTGCATTCAAATCAACAAAGGAAGAAGATGACGAATCGAGTTCCGACGATGAAATCTCTCTTGCCGATTTTGAAGAACAACTGGCGCGGATCACAAAGAAATTTCGTCGGAAATTTTGGAAGAATCGAACCGATGGATCTTCATCCACGAAATCATCTAAAGGATCATCGGGTTCTAAATCCTCTAAACTCAAAGGCATTGCAAAACCTTCTAAAGAAAAAGAAAAAGATGATTTCGAAGGGGAAATCCGATGTTATCGATGCAAAGGCTACGGCCATATTTCAACGGATTGTCCTTCTAAGAAATCATACAAAAAGAAGGCTTTGCAAGCAAAAACTTGGGACGATTCTAGTTACGATGAATCGACCTCAAGTGATGAGGAAAAAGAAAAATTTGTTGCTTTTCATGCCTCTCAAATTCCCTCTTCTAATTTGTGCTTATCATCTTTAGTCACTGACTCTATTCCTTTGATTTTGCATGAAACATCAACAACCGGCGGAGAGTCATCAAGTGAGGGGGAGTCGGACGAAGAAGAACTCGTTGAGGCATACCAACAACTTCTTGCGGAATCAAAGAAGATGGCCAAACTTAACAAGAAGTTGAGGAAGCAACGACTTGAGGTTCAAGACGAGAATCAAGCTTTAATGATCAAACTTCATGATCTCGAGGAGGAACATGGACGGTTATTGGACAACAATAAAATCCTCCAAGAAAAGTTAAACCAATCGGAGACAAACGCTAAATCATATATGGACAAGATTGGTTTTCTAGAAAAGCAGTTTGAGGAGATTCATGTCACCAACCAAGCTTTGACCAAGCAAGTTCATGAACTTAAATCCGACATACAAAGGCTTTCAACCGGTTCCAAGAAACTTAATTGTATGTCCGGATTAGGTCAAACAAGCAAGGTTGGTTTGGGATTTAAAAAGGACCAAACTGTGCATGCTTCAAGTTCCACAATGAAATCGAAAGGAAGGACGTGTCACCTTTGTGGACTTGAAGGACATTTGGTGAAGGTTTGCCCGAAAAAGAGAAAGAAAAATTCTTCGGCAACTTCATCTACGGAGCGGACTCAACGGAATCAAAAGACACATCAAGTCAAAGGAGTTCACTCAACCCACCAAAGGTCCGAGCCACAACATCAATCATACAAGTGGATTATTGCGAGGCAAAGACCAAAGGTGGATCAACAGTCAAAGCGGACAACCCCCGGCCACAACGAATCAAGACAACCCAAAATCCAGCGATTTTGGATTCGGAAAGGTGATATCTTTCCTTGTCTTAAGTTCTAAATAGCTTATGACTGTATGTAATGCTTTGATTGGTTTTTCCTTCATATTTTTCTTAATCTTTGCATTACATGGTTTTCAATGCTCTTGGTTTTATATTTTGTTTTTTTTTTTTTTTTAAAAAACAAAAGGGTTTTAACGAACAAGTGCATTGAATAAAAAGGGTTTCACTTTCATCACTCCAATTTAATTTTATATGAATTATCAACTTTACTCCATAATCATAATTCTTGAAGATACTTCATTATAGGAGTTTTTGATATTATAAGCATCAAATTTTAGAAATCATGTGTGATCTTTAGATGCTTAATCTATCTCGGTTGTGTGAATTCATTGTGATAAATGTGAGACAACCGATAGACTAAAATTTGGGATTTAATTCTTTCACGTAAGAGATTGCCTTCTTACAAGGGTAAATAAATGAGTTGCAAAAGATGTGGAAAGAGTTACATCCGAAAGGAGTGTGAAAACTACCACCACATGTTGGAAAGAGCTACCACATGTTTTAGATGCTTGAAAAATATTTTATGAGAAAATCTTTAGTTGAAGCATTCGGAGATTTAAATTCAAAGTTCTTATTTTGAACAATCTCCTGGTTGGTATAAGGTGGGATAGTTAAAAAGATGCTCAAAGAGCCACCCTTAGGTATTTTAGTGCTTATCTCAAATTGAAAGGGTAGAATTCAAGATTGATGTCATTTGGAAAATCTCCGTAAGTCATCTTTGTAAATCCGTTACATCTTGATAGAGTTTGGATCTCAAGATTATTTTTGATGACTTGTGTTTGATGAATATAACATGAAAAACGGTTTATAATGTTTTACCTTTATTTTTCATGATTTTGGAGTAAATCTTTTTAATTTTTATAATTAATTGGATTGAATGACATCTATGTGAATTCATTGTTTTTCAAAGCACTTAAATGGATTTCTTGATGGTATACAAATCGGTATTTGAAAAGATTTCAAAATTTGGATTTGTTTCAAGAAATTTTTGCTTTTTGGCTCTGTTGTTCCGGTACCTGCTTTTTAGTACCTGAACCAAGAATCCGGATCAGAAAACCCAATCCGGATCCCGAATCATGAAAATCCCTGTTTTTCACTTGCGTACCGGTACTACATTTTTAGTACCGGAACTACCTTGCGGATCCGGATCACCCCCTGTTTTCAATCCGGAACCCGAACGAAGGATTTTCGGTTTTTGCACTACGTACCGGTACGCGACTTCTTGTACCGGTACGCGATCTGGAATTCTTTTTATTCCGAAACCACATTGTTTTTAACTCATTTCTCCCACTTCAAAACCCTCCCTCTCTCTCTCTAAAACATCTCTAAGGGGTTTTTCATCAAGATCAAGAGATTTGTTGCTTTGATTTGTAAGTTTCTTCATTAATCTTGCTTTCTTTTGTTTCAAAACCCTAGTTTTTAGGTTTTGATGTTTTATTTTGGGATTTTTGAGTTGATCCTTACTCCAAATGAAATCTCTTGCTTAAATCACTCTTAATTCATGTTTAGAACATATATGGTTGCTTTCTATCTAATTAGATTCATGTTTTCATGTTTATTTGATTGAATCTAACATTTTCATATGTTCTTAGCATAAAAGAAATTGAGAATTAGGGCTTTTAATGCAAATGAATTTTATATGATGAATCATCAATTGTGACATGTTTAGAATGTTTCTTAGACATGTTTAAGCCTTCCTATACGATCAAATCATAGTGCATTGTGTTCTTTGTAGGAAATGGCATTTTCATGGCTTCTTGCACTAGTGATTCTGATGGCCACTGGAAGTGGACGTGGTCACGGTTCTGGAAAGAAAAAGGCTACCAAACGATCACGCAACGAGGATTCAACTAGCTCAGAATCTGAACATTCCTCAGAATATGAAGAGGAATCAGTTCAAGGAAAAGGGAAAGCACCTTTGGCTCCAAGGAAAAAGAAGGGTGCGGATTCTCCTCCGCGTAGAAGTACCGGTGGACCGGTAATACGCGAGCGCTCTCAACGGAGATCAAATGTTGATGAAAGTGAACCGCATGTGAGTGCAAAACGCCGTGCCAGATTTGCAAACCGCACATGCATTGGAGAGCGACACGTGAACTTTAACGAGCTATGTCGTGAGGTGCCAGACTTTGCAAGGCTTTTGGAACGAAGCCATATTCGGCCACTTGGCAGAGTTCAACCTAAGATGGGTTTTTGTGTGGAGATCATCAGGGAATTTTACATGCAAGGTAACATACTTCAAAAAGACCATGACACCGGGGCCTTCGTCTTTGAAACAACAGTTAGAGGCGTCAAGTTTGACATTACTCCAGCAGTAATTGGTGCAAACCTTGGATTAGCTGTTGACACTTCTGGTCTTTATTACACTGATGGTGACTTCCAACATGATACCCATTGGGATATGGTTGTGGACTCTATTTGCAAGACAGGGACGCACACGAACAGATCATATGTTGAATCAAAGGACCTAAAACCAGAGTATCATATTTTGTCCTTAATCGTATGCTACAACCTATTGCCCACACTGGGGACCAAAAGGATTCGATGGGATCGATTGTTACTTCTCTTTTTCCTTGGTCACCCGGAAAGTGCAAATGGAATTAACACCAACATTCCATTTCTCATTTGGCAGCAGATGGTACATGTCATTGAAGGATCTAGACAACGTGACCTTCTACCGTATCCTATCTTGATTACTCGTATTCTGGAAGATCATGGAGTGGACATTTCTTGTGCCAAATATGATTATGGCTTGGGGGCAATTGATGGAATCACTTTAGCCAAGTCAATTAGCACTTTGAAGACTTTTGGGCATACAAAAGCCTATGCAAGTGAAGCAACAGTGAGTGCACCACCTCGTCAAGAATCTCCTGAACCAGATGAGGTCGTAACTCTTCAAACCTTGCATCGGGATGTTCGTTCACTAAAGCAAAAGATGGAACAAATTAAGGATGGAGCAAGGCTTCAAGAAACTTGAGGATGGTTTAAAGAAAATCTTCGATATCCTTGGGTGCAAACATGATGATGTGGTCACTGGCGCAACAGCACCGAGTACATCGCATGGACCAACATCACATGATGATGATGATGATGATTCAAATGAGGATGAGTGATCTCTTTTCCTTCTTGTTTTTGATTTTCAGTTTCTTTTCATGTTGTCATGAACAAGTACTCTAATCGTCTTGTAACTAAGAACTTATCCTCTTAGTATTTTTACTTTTTGTTTCTATTAACTGTTTGACAATTTGTGACAAAAAGGGGGAGAACGGAAATGATGGACATATCATACAAAATAGGGAAGACAGAAAATAATGATTGCATCACAAAGGGGGAGAACATGGATGCTCAAAAGATGGATGCTCAAGATAGGGGGAGATAAAGAAAAGTTTGAAAGAGCCGGAAAAACAAAAGAACCAAAAGGACAAATCAAATGTAGGATTTTAATTTTTAACGACTAACGTTTGATTTGTTTGGAGTTTTGTTTTGCAGGAATTACATCACTTTAAGACTCCAAGTCCTAAGTCATAAAGTATGTTCTAGGATGTTTGGTTCAAATGTAATTTTGTATTTATTGGATCTTTCACGCAAAGAAAATCAATGTTTTGGTGATGACATTGAATTTCGACTTTTTGGTTTAAGATGAGTGACTTGAGCGTTTTATGTATTTTTGGGTTTTGTCACGAAATTGCCAAAGGGGGAGATTGTTACGGCTTTTTGGTGTTGGCATATTTCGTGAGTCATGTCAGTAAGTTGAGTCGGAGTCTTAAAGGGATCAAATTGTCAAATCAGCCTTCGAAGACTCATTGAAGATTCAACATGAGCCCAAGTCAACTCTCAGGTATGATTAAATATTGATCATGGTGATTAAAGTTCATTTATAATCATTGGAAACAGGAAATTAATGAAAACCGGTTTAGACTTGGTTTTAGGAACTTGGTTTTAACTTACAACTTGTTTTAAGTTTGGATTCCGGTACTTGGTCTGTTTTGGATAAAGTTTATCTTGAAAAAATCAGTTTTTACATTGAGTACCGGAACCACACTTGAAGTTCCTCAAACCCGACACAGAATTTTCTGAAATTTGTATTGCGTACCGGAACACAGACTCGCGTACCGGAACACAATAGAAAAATCTGTGTTTTGCACCATTGAGTACCGGAACACATATTTGGTACCGGTACACAATGTCATCTCGGGAAAAGTTTCCTAAACCGACTCTAATATGTTTCCAAGGGTTATAAATAGACACTTAGGGTTTCTCGACGAAATTGACTAATACCGAAAACACTCGTGAGCAACCCTAGAGGCTAGGTTTTTACCGTTCTTCTTTTAGCCTCTTTTAGGTCAATTCGACGGTTCTTCCAAGATCTATCTTTTGTCGAATTGATCTAAACTTTGCTTAGAAATTCTTTCTACGGTTCTTCAATGATAATCTAAGCAAAGGATCACCATCGAAGCCTATATTCTTTATCGGCTGAGTTTGCGTCGTGGATTCGACGTAGCACCGTGGATTCGGTGTGTTGAAGGCGTTTCGTGGATTCGAAACGTGTGCTCGTGGATTCGAGTGGCGTTCGTGGATTCGAACGTGTGCAGTGGACGTGCAATCGGTGGAGCGCAAGGTCCGAAGAAGTTGAAGGAGGGGTTGAATCCGTGGAGACGGTAATCACCTTGTTATTCTTCTTTTCTTAGTGGATTGTTATTGCGTGGACATCCAATCGGTGAGCGCAAGGTCCGAAGAAGTTGAAGGAGGGGTTTGAGTCCGTGGAGTCGGTAATCACCTTGTTATTCTTCTTTTCTTAGTGGATTGTTATTGCGTGTTGGTCCCGTGGTTTTTCTCCTGGATTGGAGTTTCCACGTATATCTCGGTGTGCTATTTTTATTTTCCGCATTGGTTTTTATTTTGCACTGAGATTGAGTTTTTTAAGTATTACACCTATTCACCCCCCCTCTAGTTGTTTGATAGTACCTATTTAGATCCTTGTGGATCCCTAAATAACTCAACATCCAACAACGGGTAGGGATCTAGCTCGCGACTCCCTCGCGCCGACCAACAACCGCAGAATCAGCAACACCCGCTAAGACTCTGCAAAACAAAGGAGAGGAAGGAACAAGGAGTGGGAAAAACCCCCAAAGGGTGTGAGAACTACACCAAAAAGGAAGTTCTCAGGGGGTACCACCGCCAGACCCGACGGTCTGCCTACCAAGTCCTCATGAGACATAAACTAACCCAAGTCATAAAGACTGAAATAAGTAAGCTGGAGACTCTCAACAGCTACCAAGCCCCTATCTAAAGGCTAAAAAGGGGAGAACCAACGAATGGTATGCAACCACCAGCACGTGAAGTGCACAATCGACCCAATCGAGCTGACTGCCACACCTGGTCCAGTCAAACCTGCGCCCACCTACAACCACCTCCCGCTGACGGGCAGGAATTACGTAGGGCGTCCAAACGGACTAACTCGCTATCGAGCAGTGGCTCATGCAGGCTATTGTCACGCCCCGGGGGTTTGTTTTAGCGGAAACGGTTCACAAAAGGTACTCATTTGGCGCGTAAATTTTTTTTTTTTTGAAAAATAAACCTTCTTCCCCGGCGCATGCCCAGACCCGCCGCATACACAGAATCACTCTGCAAACGGACAGAGTCTCCTCTGTATATGCACGGCGTAGCAGCTAATACAAGTCCCAAACGCAATCATCCATTCAATCACAACAGTTCTAACATACAACTATGCACCATAACTGAGTAAGAAGCACGGCCAAGAGATTTTAAAAGGATAAATCCACAGTCGTTGAAAACGGCGCCTACCCGGCACCCAGAGTTTGAAAACGTGTTCGAAAACAGCATAAATCCACAGGGTTTTGAAATCAGTGCCCACACGACACTTAAATTTTTGAAAACAGTTTTCGCAATCTTTTCTTTGGTTTCTCTTTTTCTTTTCCAAACGGCCAACAGAAGTGAAAGGAAAGATAAATACATAAGAGAACTACCCAATAGAGACCATGCCGACATCCACACCGACCCCACGAGGGTATCGAGAACCACACAAAGAACTACAAATGTGAATGAAATGCAAAGATAGAAAAAGGAAAGACAGTCCGGGGTCCCCAGCGACCCAGAAGCTCCTGCCCCGTCCTCACCGTCGCCTACCTCTCCCCCGTCTGGACCCTGTCACGAAGTGGGAAGTCAGTGACGAATAATAGTAGAGCAGGAAAAGTAGTAAAACAAACCGTAAAGCCAACCGGAGCAACCACCCTCCCAAGAGGGAAAAAGACAACCTGTACCCCTGTATCCTGCAATACCGACCACGTCGGACAACTAAACCGACGAGCCGTACCGTACCTGCAATACCCGACCACGTCGGACAACTAAACCGACGAGCCGTACCGTACCTGCAATACCCGACCACGTCGGGCAACTAAACCGATGGGTCGCACCGCTCGCACCTCGGCGCCTCAAACCCCACAACTACAGGGGCCCCACTACGTCACCTCGTGGGTATACACGGGTCATAGACCGCTTTTCCGGAAAAGCGCACCCTTTGCGGTGGCCAAACCGCGGGTGCGCATGCTGCAGCCTCGAGCAAAGTAACCGTAACCACCATCATGTTAGCATCATAATATATAAACAAGAGTAAAACGGTGACATGTATAATCCAAAGTAACACGGTAATATGTGTGATCGAAAGTAACCCACTAACATGTAGAATCAAAGGTAAAACGGTAACGTGTAATCGAAAGCAACCCGCTAACATGTAATATCAAAAGTGAAACGACCGCCGGAGACCGACGCTAAACACCACGATGAAACCCACCACGTAATAAACATGAACATAACGACATTACGCATAAAGGGGTGCTAAGGGTGTACCCACCTGAAATGCGGAGCAGAAAGTGTGCGGAAACTTCAGTTAAAACGCTCCCACCTTGTGTTCGAAAAGAGCTACAGTAAGAAGTATCGTTAATAATCTCGTCGTGGTCAAAAACACTCAAAAACGGGGCGAAACGGGCCAAAAACGGAGCTTCTGGACACCTTGGCGGCAGTCGGGTGCACGGGTCTAGGCGTGGACCGGGTTCACGGCTCAGAGGAAGCGGCAGCGTAGACCGGGCTCACCCCGGGGCGTGCACCAACCAAAATGGGCTGGGCCGGTGCACGGCAGAGCGCGCACCGGGCTCACGCGCTCCCGACCGCAGCGGCAGCGCCGGGTGCACGCCTGCGCGTGCACCGCGCTCGCTGGGCTGGGCCGGCGCACGCGCCCGTGAGCCGGGTCCTCACCACCGGGCTGCGGGGCGTGCGCCGGGTGCACGCCAGGCACGGTGGACCGCGCGGCCTGGCGCACGCCTTCGTGCGCCGGGTCCGCGCCCCCGTGCCCGGGAGCCATGCGCCGGGTGCACGCCGAGCTCTGTGGACCGCGGCCGTACCAGGGTGAATAGTAATCCCTTTTTCGTCTCCCGCGGCTCCAGCGATGACCCCGCGAACACGGCGACTGCGGCGACGACTCCGTGGGCATGATAACGGCGGCGGCGGCCTCCCGTTTAACAACGGCGGCGGCGGCTTCCCGTTACCACCAAACCCACGCGACGTGCGACACCCGAACGGCCATCGCCCAACCCTCGACCCCACAGAAAAAAAAACAAACGGAAACAACGCGATCACTTACCGACCCTGCGAGGAAGAGGAAAAAGGATCGTCCTCTGTCTCCAACGTAAAGCTCCCCGAAAGGTGGATTCCCCGTTCTTCCTTCTCCTTTCCTCGGTTCTATACGCCAATACTTGAATTGAGAAATGGGGATTGGAGCTTTTTCCCCCTTTTTTTTTGTACGCCCCCGAAACCCTAACGCACGATCCAAGGCGATGAGAATAGGGAAATAAAAACCCTAGTCCCCAAACTCAACACTCAACGATCGGGCGCAGACCAGGGGTCCAATCTTACCTCGAAAAGCGTGTCGATCGTCCGCACGCTTTTTGATGCACCCGGAACTGCTGGTTACCTTCAGAAATTTATTCTGGGAGATCCCGGGGTCGGAATTCAAATCCGATCGTGCCACGGCTCTCCGTTTCGCGAGCTCTACCACCTAAAAATACCTACAAACCCCGATGATCAGCCCAAAAATTCTCGAATTTTCGCCCCACCTTAGTCAACTAAAAAAAACATATTAAATTAGGACCCTGAACGAAAAACCGAAAGGTCGAGGTACCACCCAAAAGATAAAATAACCCACTGACATAAAAAAAATGGAAAGTCCGATCGCCTCGAAAAGCGTGCCAGCCACTTAGCACGGATTCCGATGCACCACTCAAAGCAAACGCTTTGACCCCCATTCCGGGAGATCCGTAAATCGGAATCCGAATCCGTTCGCTTTGCCGCCCTCCGTTCTTCGAGCTCAAACGCAGAAAAATACTAGCGGCCCCGGTCAGTCCATTGCAGAAAGCGGTGAAAAGTTTTCCTACCAGTACCGTCAAAATAAAAAGGGGGGGTATACAAGGGCAAGGGAACGCCAGGACTCTACAGCTATAGTCAAAATCCATGCTCTCTCTCAGAACGGATAGAATCATGATGTTCAACCTCTCACACAGCGGTCAAAGTACTCTCAACGACACGGGACCACCGTCAACCAAACGGCTCTCAATAGTACTAGCACTGATCTAAACTCAACTACCAGTCTGCACTCGGCCCCCAGGCACGAGTGTAACAATAAAAGTATCTGACCGAAATAAACCCAATCGAATGAACCGGAATAAAACCCGGTACTGCCTGCCCTGTCACCAATCTCACGAACTCAGTATCTCCACTGTCCAAATGACCGGAACCCAGCACGGTCTGACCGGAACCCAACACGGTCTAAAGCCTACTCCGGAGCGGCACTCGAGGGGAGCAACCCACACGAGTAAAGTATCTCTGTCATCAGTATCACAAGTATCTCTATATAGCAGGACTAGATCATGACTATGATCAAAGTGGGAAAGCCCAACCACTAAAGAAGGCCCTCGTCCTCAATCAGATGCAAAAATACTCAAATAGTGGGAAACTCCGTCCAATAGAGAAATCTGATACCCAATCTGATGCATAAATAAATATCCGGTCAACCGCCCAAAGTCCGCGGTCACCGCAAAACCCTGCCAACCGCAATCCTGCACAACCCATCCCTGACACCAATGTCCCGGCTACACTACCCCAGACCCCTGCTCGCACCCGAGCAATACAGACCACCTGACTAACAAAGAAGGAGAAAGAAAAGCATGGTTTCTCCTAAGTCAAGTTCCAATAAGTAGTGCAGCAGTAAAAGATGGCCTAGCTACATGTCCATACAAGCATGCTTTTGTCCTCAGAAATGATAAAAGTGGGTGAAACATATATTAGCAAACCTGCTAAAGTATTCCTACTATGATATACCAATCCCGCCTAAATAGGCCATGAATAACCATGTATGATCTCTATATCATCTAGTGTGGGATAAATATAACCTGTCTACCACATGCTAAGTCTCTAGTCCAATAAACGTGTACAATTATCAGGTAAGCACCAATCCACATTTTCTAGGCCTTTCCATGCTTACCTCTCGCTCATATTAGTTGTACATTAAATTAGGCATGCTATCAATCATAAAGGGTGACCTTCCCACAGATAAGCTTATCTTAACCATACATGAACATCCCCTATTACACCTCCCATAAGGCATAACATGCATATAAACTCTGTTACTCCCTCTAACAGTTGCAATTACTAAGTTTACCCACCTGAAGCGCTTAAACCAAGGCAAACCTGAAGTCGGTGAAGAGTGTAGACGCTCACAGTCCAAAATCTGCCAAAATTGCACCCTCGGTACAAGTCGCGCAAGCCGTGGCTCCAAACAACTAAAAGTACCCCGAAATCAAAGTCTACAGATCCATCGGGTCCAGCAACACTTGGAAACACCCCTGGGTACAACAATAAGGTCCAACATTACATTTTCATTCCCAAAATTAACCACGCACAAACACACAGAAAATCAGTCCCAAAGATATGCTTATTTCACCTACCGAAAGTGCCTAGAAGAATCCAATAAAAATATCACAGCAATCCTCGCGTCGATACCTTCGAAACGAGTACCTGCACGTCCAATTCCAAGCCCTGTAGGCCGAGTTACAAATTCCACAGTACAGGTGCGCAAAACCACACAGCAACATAATTGTAATTCCATTTACAGATAAGGGGAAGAACATATACCTTCGGGCAAAACTCAGAAAAATCCAAGAAAAATACTGTGATAATCCTTGCGTCGAGTAGATGAAAAAAGCGTAGCAGCACGTCGCCATACGATGCCCGGTTGCGGAGATATCGCCGAAAAACCACGCCGCTGTCCAAATTTCCATCACAGAAATGGGGTCACAGTAAGCTCGAACAAACACCTCGAAAAGCGCAAAATGAGGGAAAGCTGAAGATACCTAGCTCGTAGATCTGTCCGTCGCGGATCCAGCGGCGAAGAAATCGCTCAAAAAGGTGGTCGGAGTAGGCCGGGGGAGCTCGCGCACCGAAACGCGACGAAGGGGAACCCAAATGGACGAGCGTCGCGCCGCGCCGTAAAAAAGGAAACCTCGATAAGCGTGCCACCAAAAATCTCAAAACTTTGCAGAAGGATGCAGCGTAGCTCGGGGATAATCTTTGCTGAAGACACCTTAGCAAGGAGAGGCTCGGAAATGCGGCAAAAGGGGTGAAGAAGGAGGCTCGGATCCTATTTATAGGCTCCAGAAAACAAATCGAATAATTCCGAATGTATCCCAACTTCCGGGCGCTGGCACTTTTCGGGCTGCTACAGTGTTGGGCCCGGCCCAACACTGTGCGCGCCCGAAACTCTCCTGGGCCCCCACGTCGCCCCCCAACCAGCGAACAGCCGGGCCAGCTGCTCCCCTTGCGACGCGTGGCCACCCGCGGGAGCCGACACGTGGCACGCCCGAGCGCAGGAGACCGCGTCAACGCGCCCACGTGCGCGCCTGTGCCGCCGTCTGCCATCTCTGCACGCACGCGCCCCGAGGCGCCCAGCACCCACTCCGTGGACCCGGTCCACTGCACCGTCAAATCATAAGCCGCCACGTGTCACCGTCCGGTCCACCGTACACCGCGCCATTTCCCGTGGACCGCGCCCCCTGCGCCGGCCAACCGGGATCCGCCACGTGGCCCGCGACCGGTGCGCGCCTCCGCGGTGGACCGCGCACCTGCCCGCGCCTGCCCGCGCCGCGCTCCGCCGCTGCCGCCGCCGCCGCCGCCGCCGCCGCCCCCGCCGCCCGCCGGCGCCGGAACAGTACCAAGAAGCCTCGAAAATTGCGCGCGTCATCCGGGCTCCGAAAAATACAAGTGAATAGTCCATTTTCATCATTTTCGCGTGCTGAAGCCAAATCCGAAGTCCATTTTGCCAAATTCCAACTCTAAAAATTACCGAAGGCATCCGGAAAGGTGTTCCTTGGTCCAAACTTCGCACTGAGTCCAATTTTAATATCCATCGCGCGCAAAACCACTTCTAAGCATTCAACGGGGCCATTTGATCACCCACGTGATCCATTTAAGCCCGAAGTCCCCCACTTGTGTCCAAATTGTGCACAAACCCCGCCGACGCGCCGCATAGGCCTCCAGAAGCTGTAGATGCAGCAGTGCTCCATAAGTGGGAATTTCGGGTCTTCACATCCTCCCCCACTAAAAGAAAGTTTCGTCCTCGAAACTAGCTCAAATCCACCAAGAGTCACAAATACCACGGGTAGGTATCCATCAATAACGCCTCCAGCTCCCGAAACATCACTCGCTCCCCGTGATTACTCCCCAACAACAACAACAACAAGTACGGCATGGCCCGATATGCAATTCTCTCATCTCTCGAGCCAGAAATCGCAACGGGCGTCCCTCGTACTCCAACAATCACAGATCTCGAAGGGGCAAGTCAATCACAAGCGAGGGTGTAGTAACCACTGGTTTAGAGTTATCTGGGTGCTTTTGTTTTGGTTTTAATTGCATCCGGTGCGCTTGGGGGGTCCGGTGCGTGATCCTTTTTCTTCTTTTTCTGGGCAGGCCGTCGGGGCTCGCGGGTAATTTTAGGCAATAAAGCTCGCGAAACGGAGCGCGGCGGCGCGACCGGTTTTATTTTCCGACCCCGGACCCCCCCAGAATAAATTCCGAAAGTTCGTTAGCAGCCCAGGCGACCGGCACGATTTACGAGGCATGCCGGACCCAGGTGCGAACCCGAAATCCTCTTTCCGGTCGACCGGGGGTTGGGTTCATTTATTCCGCAACCCAGGTCTAAATCGTTTAGTTGTTTTAGTAATTGGGGATGTTGGGTCAAGTCCCCCGTTTGCACCAAACCAGCTAATTAATTAAACGGGTTCCTGCAGGGGAATTTAGGGTTTGGACGTTTGTATTTTTATCCACTCCCCCCCCCTAGACGAACCGTATCTTCGAGCGCGGACGAGGAACTACTTCTCCTTCCTCTTCTTCTCGTCTTCTTGCGACCGATCAGAGCGGGGATCTACGGCGGAGCGACCAAGGAAAAGAGGAACGATCGCGTGCCCCCGGGACGACCCCCCCTCCTTGTAACCCCGACGCCGCGACAAAGGTGAGCGGAAATTTTATTGTTTTCTTTAGGGTTCTTTTGTCCTGGTTCTCGTGGGTCGGGGAAGGGAGAGCACAGGCGCCGGATTGATCGGAATCCGGCGCATGTGCCCCGTCGCACGCGCAAGCGGCACGCCCGCACGGCCGCGCGGAGCAGGGCGCGCGACCCTGCATGCGGGCGGCGCGCCCGTGCAGCCCGCGCGGGCAGGGCGCGCGCGGCCCTGCATGCGGGCGGCGCGCCCGTGCAGCCCGCGCGGGGCAGGGCGCGCGCGGCCCTGCATGCGGGCGGCGCGCCCGTGCCACTTATCTGTCACGCCCCGAGACCTCCAATTTGGACAGTTCGAGCACGCCAACAGACCCGCCAATCGGGCATGACCTCTCTATACCCGAAAGGAACGGCAACATTCATCTCAATGAAAGTAATCAATCAAGGAGGGATGATATCAGAGTAAACCACTACTAACTAAACACTTTCATCCATTAAACAACAAGTTTAAACGATAATGAAAGCAACCACATGAGTGAACAACCATACAAAATTATTTACATTTTTCATCTCTCAACTTGAATTTAAATGAATATTACAATTTACATCAATTTCCTCACAAATACAAAGTTCACTCAAAATAAAAACACAAAATGTGAACTGGCGACTCTAGACTGCTAGGTCGCTAAGCTGCCGGGCCCTTGCCCCTGTCGTGTGCCTCGCTCGACGTACCTGTATCTGTACCTGGAAAAATGGTCACCCAAGGGTGTGAGAACTACTTAAAGTTCCCAGTGGGTTCAACCACCGAGAGAGAATGTTCTACACCACTTGGTCCAATGGAAGCAAGATAATAGATATTGACATAATGATGAAAACTGTAAATTTCTAACTAGCATGCTCACAAATATTTACTACTTGCTATGACATGACTCTATGTCGCCACTAAGGTACCATTCTAGCCAAAACTCATACTTGCTCATTATTCCCTTTTTTTTTTTGTGCTTTAGTTCAAGTTGCTAAACCCTCGGAGAATCTTGCCCAATGGGCCCCAGCCCGGTAGTCATGCTACCATAAGACAAGATCTCTAAGGTTGCCGATAGCACCCGCAAGTGCTACCCCGCCCAACGGGGAACTTGTCATACGGGTCACTGCCCGGGAGAGGGACACTGCCCTTGGCTCCGACAAGAGCTACGTTTCACCCCCGAAGGTACGCTCGTTTTATCTTTTTCTTCTCTTTTCTTTCTTTTCTTTTGCGTTGGATCTTAGCCTCTTTTGCAACTTTATGCCCTTTTCTTTCTTTCTCATTTGAGCCTCTAGCTCACATTGGCACTTGGCAATTTCTTTCTCTTTCATTTAAGCTTTTAGCTTATTTTTTATTTACTCATTTTTCTTACCCTAGGTCTTTGCCTCAAGGGTAACTCAAAAATCACTTGGACTTAATTCTTTTACTCTCATTCTTTTGCTCAAATTGAAGTTAAAGTGAGGGTTTATTTTTACCCAACTCCCTAAGACCAACTCTAGGGATTTTACTCTTTACACTTTTAACCTCAACCTTTATACTCTTTACTCTTAGAGACTTGACTCTATATTAATACTTAGCTCTTACCATAACCTTAGTTGACTCATGCACAACGCCACCCGTGAAGTCCTAAAGTTAATGCCACTCATAAAACCTTAATCTAGGTTTCTCTTATGTCATCATGTCCATCTTGCAACATAAACCCTTATCATTACGATTTTGCATGCATTAATGCGTAAACTTAATCTTATATGATGAAATCATTGCATTCATTTTTATGCAAATGAAAACTCTAACACTTAATAACCTTTAATTACATTCACATACATTGGATCACTTACATTACACATGTCTCAAGAGCATTCATATACTCTCTTTTACAATACATAAATCCTTAACACTAAATTTTTAGCATGCATTAAGCATAACCTTAATCACATATGATGAAATCATTGTATTCACTCTTATACAAATGAAATTCTAAAACTTAATAACCATAATGACATTCACAACCATGGTTTAACATAATCTTTTTAAAAAACTCAAAAGATATCTATAATCCCATTTTTATAATATAAACCCTTAACATTAAACTCATAGCATGCATTCATACTAAACTTTAATCACAAATGATGTGTTCATTACATTCACTCTTTGTCATTTATACTCATGCAAGAATAACCTACAATAGGTTTAACATAATTCTCTTTTAGGGCTAAACCCTATTTAATCCACATTTAATTAACTCTATGTTGAATACTCTATGTCATAACCTTCGTTTAACTCTTTAAAACATATGCCACAAGTGAAGCCCTAGGTCAATACCGCTCGTTCCAAATTGTACACTATGTTTTCTCCTAGGTTATCAGGTATATTGCTCCACATAACCCATAATATCAAGCTCTTAACCCTTAATAACATACAACTTGCATCTTATATGTTGGATTCATTTTAATCCATCCTGCTCAAGAAACTCTCAACACATGAAATCTTTAACCTATTTACATACAATAGGTCATTTGTAATATTCTTATCTCAAGATTACTCTTATACTCTCTCTACTTTACATAAATCCTAATTTACCTACTATCATGCTTCTAGTCATGAAAAGCAAGGGAAAAGGAGAGAGATCACCCTTTTTCGAATAGAATCCCCCACCTCGGTTTACCGCCAATTGCTTGTAGACACTTGCAATTGGGCTCCCGCGGCTCACTTGCTCCGTTCGAGTCCGTACTCAAAAAATTGCCGAGATCGTGTTGGCTCCAATTTAATGCTCTAGACGTATCATTTCCACCTTCAATTTATAAAATTAAAGGATAAATTAGTTTACGACCTCGAATCTAAAAACACTAATTCACACCTTTAAACTTATGCCCATATGACCGATAAAGAGGAATCGGACATCGCCGGAAATTCGACCGTTCCGGATCGCACCAACCATCTCGTTTCGATACTAAACGATAGGGAATTAAATTAATTTAACTCCCGATGTCGTTTCGGCACATTACGACGCTAACGAATGCGAAAACACCTATTTCGGTCATTTTTGCAATTCGGCCGTTGGAACTCCGCCGGTTTACAAATTAACATTGCTAGGCATGTTTCTCCAACCTCTAATTAGAGATTTGCATGATCAATTTAGATCAAAACCCCAAAAATTCAAGATTCTAAAATTTAAACCCTAGGTTCAAACTTCTTTAATTTCATCGCGATTTCTCCACGATTTTCGCCGATTTCTTCGACAAGAATTCTTCTAAGATCACATACATTATAAATCTAAAAGAATTACGAAAAAATTAAATTTATTTTTTGCAAAACTCACCTCAAAGAGCCAAGATTTCGAGCTTTTCTTGGTTCAAAAGCTCGCCCTCGCTCGTTGTAGGCTCCCCGCAAATCGCCCCGCGATTTCGTGCACGTTAAAGTGAGAAATCTAGAGAGAGAAAGTAAGGTGAGAAGGAAAGGGAGAGCTCTCCATGGAGGTGCGGTCTGTATGTGTGCGTGCGTGGGTGGAGAAGAAGAAGAAAAGGGAAAGTGCTTTTATGCATAAAGAAACCCCCCACAATAGTGGTAATTCACTATTTAGTCCAATTTTGATCTGATACTTGCCTGCGGAGCCCTTCTGAGTGTCCGTTTGCGCTCAAATTTGACAGGCAGGCTCATCTCAACTTAATTTATCACGAGATATTTTAAATTTTCAGTTTGGGCCATTTCTGGGTCACCAAAAGTCTCGCTGTACTTAAAATCGCTGTCAAGTACCTTTCTCACTGCTCGGGTATCCGATTGATGCGAAACTTTTATTGTGGGCTTAAAACATAAGTACCGACCACCCCAATTTTTTTCAGAATTTTCTGACACTGTGAATTTTCTACCAAAATCTGAGCCCCCTTTCTCAAATAAAATTTTATATCTCTTATTTTTATCCCGATTTTGGCCCAATTCACTTCTGAATTATTCTTTACTTCTCCAAATTCAATAAAAATAGTATTTCATACCATTTTTATTTATATTTATTTATATACCAAAATCTGATACATTACATTCTACCCCCCTTAAAATAAGTTTCGTCCTCGAAACTTAAATCGCACCTCGACTCAAGTTCGATCGAGTGGGAGGAATCATGCCCCCCGCCCCAACGTTGGGCCTACTATGCATCGTTACTAGGCATCATATTGCGTGCTCGCCAAAACTACACGAACATCTCATTCGTGGATCCCTATCTCCACTCAGGGGAATCTTAGACCTTGTGTCCGGCTATTTTCACTAAGCAGGTGAAAGACACAGTTGAGCACTTGCTCCCCCAATTGCCATGAATGACCTAGTCTTTACTTGCAAAATTTCTCAATAATTTTGCAATTGTTTTTCCATATTTCTCAATAATTTCGCAATCGTTTTTCCATAATAAGGCTACATTCGCAACAAATTACATTTATCATGTTTCCCTATCGCTCCACTGCCTGATGTGGAGGGCAAAAGCCAATCCACGAGTTCTCAACTAACCCGTTTATTCCGGACTACTAATAGATCCACAGACCACGGTCCAATATGGGCCTATAGCCCAAATACTAGCTTGACAATGTGCAACGGCTCTCACTCGCACGCAGACCCAATCATCATACGGGTAGATCCTCAATTAGGATTACTGCACCCACACTCCCACTAGGAGCAATAGCATCTCAACCATCACCAGCCCTATGGCCGGGTCACGTCTACACTATCAGTGTACTAACAGCCTCAAGGCTCACGTGTGGCTTTCCACATCCTCGGGTCATCGCTCGGACTACCGCCCCGACCAAATCTCTATCATGTCCCGCCCTCAGGTCTCGGGCAGCTGTCTCTCACAGCCGACTGCGCCTACCCACTGGGCTACAGGCCCACAGTCTACACACATGGTCCAGGCACGGGTCGTCCTAAAGCAAACCCACTAATTGTCGCAACGCGACCACTATGCTCCACTGAGCAAAAACCCACTAACTAGTCGTCAATCCACGACCCGAACAATCTATCGACTCTTGTCACACCTAGTATAAGCTAAGGTGCCACTTAATCAGCCCTCTCTAGCTGAACGGTACTTGTGCTCCGCGAGCACCTAAACGGTTGGGCGTCCTACGCCCCTACGCTAACTCGCAAAATCCAGTGTTAAGCGATTTGCTTCAGCACACCTATGGCTCCTGTGCACCTCTCCCAACTGGGTTGAGGCACCACATTAACTATTCACCAACTCCGGTGATTAACATGCGCACCCTACGGTGGCAACCCTTGCCATTATACCGATCCGTCGGACCGGCACCACAAAATTCCCGCTCAATTGCAAGGTTCTCAAATCTCGAAGCCCACTCTGGGCCCCACTAACTCCACTATGCGGCAATTTAGCCACAATCGATACATCGCACGGTTACTACCGTCATCATGGGCGAATTATCGCCACTTGGTCCATAAGCCTTTCTTGCCCCAAATATTAGGACACAACACTTGGCTTTTACCACATAGCGATCACCATTGTCTTGTGAGTCGGTTTCCCACCGAGTCATAGCTGAACCTAATTGGTCGCATTTCGCCTACAAACTAGTTGGCGCCTACTCACGCACAACTAACACAACCAGCCTAGCTAGGATGCAGTGCTCATAGTGGTTATGATTTATATGCAATTGCATTAATTAACACATACCTGCCATGACGCCGTCGTCTACAGCTGGCTCATCCTCCACCACCCAAGTAGAGAAAGCCTGCCCACCCGACACTTGGCTTGGCGTAGTTGGTCGCTCTGCCGGTAGGGCCAATACAGCGCCCGAACCCTGCCACAGGGCACCCTGATTTGTTGCAGTCGCCCAAGCTAAAGGCACACCCTCAAAACACTCTGAGGACACGTGGCCCGGCTGGCCACATTTATAACACCTTCCATGGCGCTCTCTGCACCGCAACGCTCGATGTGGTCCACCACAAATGACGCACCACCCGTGTGCCACAGGCCTTCGGAACTCCTGAGAGTGCCACTGCTGTCGTTGCTGCTCAAGGGGCCACTGATAGTCGACCGGACCTCTAGAGCCACCTTGGAGACTTATCCTCTCCATGCCCTTCCCGTAAGCCTCTCGCTCACGGCGCATCACGGCCTCACCCCGCTCCACCAAGCGGGCGCGATCCACAATCTCTCGATAGGTTGCGATGTTAAACGGTTGGACCTTTGAGTAAATACCGGGCCGTAGGCCCCGCTCAAAACATCTCGTCTTGTCCCACTCGCTGCGCACAACGGAGGGAAGGCAGCTAACGATGCGAGCGAACTCGTACTCGTACTCCTGCACAGAGCGACTCCCCTAACGAAGAGTCCGAAGATCTTCTTCCATTTGCTGCTTAGCACTGTCGGGAAAATACTTTGCAAAAAGGAGTTCCTTAAACTCCTCCCACATTGGTGTAGGCAAGCCGGCCTTAGCCCGCCACTCAAGCTCTACCTTCCACCAGCGGTATGCCATTCCATCGAGGAAGGGGATCGCCCTAGCGACTCGATCCCGATCCGGTACCCGTAGGTTCGAGAACAACTTCTCCATGGAGTCAACCCAGGATTCCACGATCATAGGGTTCGAATCCTTGCTGGTAAACATAGGCGGGTTGAACCTCTGAAAACTTGCAAGGCTCTCCATCGCCCAATCCTGTTCCGCTTTCTGGGCCATATATTTAGCATCAAATGCAACTGAGTCAGCCCGGTGGGGCACCTCCCTTGTGACCCCAACTGGTCGTGCAGGGCATGCTGACATAGGCTCGGCGGCCATTGCCATACCCTCAACTGTCGCCCCTACACGTGGCGATGCCGCGTGCTCGTGCGCTGTCCGCGCAGCCTCAGCTTACTGCGCTAACAGCCCATGGAGCCTATCAATCTGCTCTGCCTGTTGGCGAGAGATCTCCGCCTGCTGCTGGACCACGCCGACAAGCGCAGCCAACTGCTCTCGCAACTCGTGTACTTCATTCGACCTAGAGCCCTCTCCTGGCTCAAGTCGAGTGGAGCGCGTCTCCCGTCGTGGTGTCATTGCTAAATCTGCACACCACAAAGAACTGATCAGCCCAAATTCCACAATTTGGACAACGTGTAACTAAACACCGTAAAACAGCTCGTCGACCCAATCATGCGAAAGTATAGGAGGGCACTCCCTTTCATCTCCAACATTACGTTGTCGGCCGCCAACGTAATAGTCCGAAGAATGAAAGCTCATTACCCTCGATCAATCCCAATATCCTTCTTGGGAATCAACACGTACCAATCGAATACTTTCGCCCAAATATCCACGCACTCTCTCGTTCTAATCCCTAGGGTCTCCCTAAGGTTTGCTAACCACCTAGGACTATTCCTAGGCTCTGATACCACTCTTATCTGTCACGCCCCGAGACCTCCAATTTGGACAGTTCGAGCACGCCAACAGACCCGCCAATCGGGCATGACCTCTCTATACCCGAAAGGAACGGCAACATTCATCTCAATGAAAGTAATCAATCAAGGAGGGATGATATCAGAGTAAACCACTACTAACTAAACACTTTCATCCATTAAACAACAAGTTTAAACGATAATGAAAGCAACCACATGAGTGAACAACCATACAAAATTATTTACATTTTTCATCTCTCAACTTGAATTTAAATGAATATTACAATTTACATCAATTTCCTCACAAATACAAAGTTCACTCAAAATAAAAACACAAAATGTGAACTGGCGACTCTAGACTGCTAGGTCGCTAAGCTGCCGGGCCCTTGCCCCTGTCGTGTGCCTCGCTCGACGTACCTGTATCTGTACCTGGAAAAATGGTCACCCAAGGGTGTGAGAACTACTTAAAGTTCCCAGTGGGTTCAACCACCGAGAGAGAATGTTCTACACCACTTGGTCCAATGGAAGCAAGATAATAGATATTGACATAATGATGAAAACTGTAAATTTCTAACTAGCATGCTCACAAATATTTACTACTTGCTATGACATGACTCTATGTCGCCACTAAGGTACCATTCTAGCCAAAACTCATACTTGCTCATTATTCCCTTTTTTTTTTTGTGCTTTAGTTCAAGTTGCTAAACCCTCGGAGAATCTTGCCCAATGGGCCCCAGCCCGGTAGTCATGCTACCATAAGACAAGATCTCTAAGGTTGCCGATAGCACCCGCAAGTGCTACCCCGCCCAACGGGGAACTTGTCATACGGATCACTGCCCGGGAGAGGGACACTGCCCTTGGCTCCGACAAGAGCTACGTTTCACCCCCGAAGGTACGCTCGTTTTATCTTTTTCTTCTCTTTTCTTTCTTTTCTTTTGCGTTGGATCTTAGCCTCTTTTGCAACTTTATGCCCTTTTCTTTCTTTCTCATTTGAGCCTCTAGCTCACATTGGCACTTGGCAATTTCTTTCTCTTTCATTTAAGCTTTTAGCTTATTTTTTATTTACTCATTTTTCTTACCCTAGGTCTTTGCCTCAAGGGTAACTCAAAAATCACTTGGACTTAATTCTTTTACTCTCATTCTTTTGCTCAAATTGAAGTTAAAGTGAGGGTTTATTTTTACCCAACTCCCTAAGACCAACTCTAGGGATTTTACTCTTTACACTTTTAACCTCAACCTTTATACTCTTTACTCTTAGAGACTTGACTCTATATTAATACTTAGCTCTTACCATAACCTTAGTTGACTCATGCACAACGCCACCCGTGAAGTCCTAAAGTTAATGCCACTCATAAAACCTTAATCTAGGTTTCTCTTATGTCATCATGTCCATCTTGCAACATAAACCCTTATCATTACGATTTTGCATGCATTAATGCGTAAACTTAATCTTATATGATGAAATCATTGCATTCATTTTTATGCAAATGAAAACTCTAACACTTAATAACCTTTAATTACATTCACATACATTGGATCACTTACATTACACATGTCTCAAGAGCATTCATATACTCTCTTTTACAATACATAAATCCTTAACACTAAATTTTTAGCATGCATTAAGCATAACCTTAATCACATATGATGAAATCATTGTATTCACTCTTATACAAATGAAATTCTAAAACTTAATAACCATAATGACATTCACAACCATGGTTTAACATAATCTTTTTAAAAAACTCAAAAGATATCTATAATCCCATTTTTATAATATAAACCCTTAACATTAAACTCATAGCATGCATTCATACTAAACTTTAATCACAAATGATGTGTTCATTACATTCACTCTTTGTCATTTATACTCATGCAAGAATAACCTACAATAGGTTTAACATAATTCTCTTTTAGGGCTAAACCCTATTTAATCCACATTTAATTAACTCTATGTTGAATACTCTATGTCATAACCTTCGTTTAACTCTTTAAAACATATGCCACAAGTGAAGCCCTAGGTCAATACCGCTCGTTCCAAATTGTACACTATGTTTTCTCCTAGGTTATCAGGTATATTGCTCCACATAACCCATAATATCAAGCTCTTAACCCTTAATAACATACAACTTGCATCTTATATGTTGGATTCATTTTAATCCATCCTGCTCAAGAAACTCTCAACACATGAAATCTTTAACCTATTTACATACAATAGGTCATTTGTAATATTCTTATCTCAAGATTACTCTTATACTCTCTCTACTTTACATAAATCCTAATTTACCTACTATCATGCTTCTAGTCATGAAAAGCAAGGGAAAAGGAGAGAGATCACCCTTTTTCGAATAGAATCCCCCACCTCGGTTTACCGCCAATTGCTTGTAGACACTTGCAATTGGGCTCCCGCGGCTCACTTGCTCCGTTCGAGTCCGTACTCAAAAAATTGCCGAGATCGTGTTGGCTCCAATTTAATGCTCTAGACGTATCATTTCCACCTTCAATTTATAAAATTAAAGGATAAATTAGTTTACGACCTCGAATCTAAAAACACTAATTCACACCTTTAAACTTATGCCCATATGACCGATAAAGAGGAATCGGACATCGCCGGAAATTCGACCGTTCCGGATCGCACCAACCATCTCGTTTCGATACTAAACGATAGGGAATTAAATTAATTTAACTCCCGATGTCGTTTCGGCACATTACGACGCTAACGAATGCGAAAACACCTATTTCGGTCATTTTTGCAATTCGGCCGTTGGAACTCCGCCGGTTTACAAATTAACATTGCTAGGCATGTTTCTCCAACCTCTAATTAGAGATTTGCATGATCAATTTAGATCAAAACCCCAAAAATTCAAGATTCTAAAATTTAAACCCTAGGTTCAAACTTCTTTAATTTCATCGCGATTTCTCCACGATTTTCGCCGATTTCTTCGACAAGAATTCTTCTAAGATCACATACATTATAAATCTAAAAGAATTACGAAAAAATTAAATTTATTTTTTGCAAAACTCACCTCAAAGAGCCAAGATTTCGAGCTTTTCTTGGTTCAAAAGCTCGCCCTCGCTCGTTGTAGGCTCCCCGCAAATCGCCCCGCGATTTCGTGCACGTTAAAGTGAGAAATCTAGAGAGAGAAAGTAAGGTGAGAAGGAAAGGGAGAGCTCTCCATGGAGGTGCGGTCTGTATGTGTGCGTGCGTGGGTGGAGAAGAAGAAGAAAAGGGAAAGTGCTTTTATGCATAAAGAAACCCCCCACAATAGTGGTAATTCACTATTTAGTCCAATTTTGATCTGATACTTGCCTGCGGAGCCCTTCTGAGTGTCCGTTTGCGCTCAAATTTGACAGGCAGGCTCATCTCAACTTAATTTATCACGAGATATTTTAAATTTTCAGTTTGGGCCATTTCTGGGTCACCAAAAGTCTCGCTGTACTTAAAATCGCTGTCAAGTACCTTTCTCACTGCTCGGGTATCCGATTGATGCGAAACTTTTATTGTGGGCTTAAAACATAAGTACCGACCACCCCAATTTTTTTCAGAATTTTCTGACACTGTGAATTTTCTACCAAAATCTGAGCCCCCTTTCTCAAATAAAATTTTATATCTCTTATTTTTATCCCGATTTTGGCCCAATTCACTTCTGAATTATTCTTCACTTCTCCAAATTCAATAAAAATAGTATTTCATACCATTTTTATTTATATTTATTTATATACCAAAATCTGGTACATTACAGTGGCCCTGCATGCGGGCGGCGCGCCCGTGCAGCCCGCGCGGGGCCGGGCGCGCGCGGCCCTGCATTCGGGCAGCGCGCCCGTGCAGCCCGCGCGGGGCAGGGCGCGCGCGCCCCTGCATGCGGGCGGCGCACCCGAGCGGCCGCACGGGGGCCGAACGCGCACCCGCATGCGACCGCGCGCTCGCGCGGCCCGGTGAGGGCCGGCCACCGCGCGAGCTGTGCGGACAGGGTAGGAGGGCCGACCACACCCTCGCCCTCGCCGAGGCCGAGGCACCGCCGCCGTCGCCGTCTGACAACGGGAGTGCCTCACGGCCGGCCGGGAGGACCTTACGGTCCGCGATCTTCACTCCTTTTTCGGTTACTGACCTCGTTACGGCAGGTTCGTGTAGGGCCGTGCGCGCGCACCGGGACGCGAGGCGTTGAGCGATTGGTCACCGCACGTAGCAGGTGGGTTTTATTTTGGGATTGGATGTCGGATCTCCGACTGTTGTATTTCAACTTTAAATAATTCAAGAAAATTTATTTTATGTTAATTTAAGAAAAGTTGCAAGGCACTTGTTGATACTGACCTGGTAGTTCTCATAGTCACTATTATCTGGTATACTGTTATTATGTGGTTACTTGGCTCGAGGCTGCAGCACGCGCACCCGCGGTTTGGCCACCGCTAAGGGTGCGCTTTTCCGGAAAAGTGGTCGATGACCCGTGTAGACCCACGAGGTGACGTAGTGGGGGCTCCCGTAGGTGGGGAGTTTGAGGCGCCGAGGTGCGAGCGTTGAGACCCGTCGGGGTAGGTGCCCGACGTGGTTACCGAGGTAGGTGCTCGGACGGGACGCCGGGGTAGGTGCCCGGATTTTGGTTGTGCAGGTGTGCGAGGTTTATCTCCCGTGTTGGGGGAATGGTTGCTCCGGATAGTTTACGGTTGGACGCACTTATTACTTTCCTGCTTACTATCGCTTTTATATTGTCGCTGACTTCCCACTTTGTGACAGGGTCCTTTGGGGGGGAGAGTTAGCCGACGGTGAGGACGAGGCTGGAGTTTCGGGTCTTTGGAGACCCCGTGTTGCACTTCCTCCTTTACTTCCCGCTTTACATTTATTAGTGTAGTCTCGTGTGTGGTTCTCGATACCCTCGTGGGGTCGGTGTGGATGTCGACAAATTTCTACTTATTTACTAAACTGTCTTACTTCTCTCTGTTGGCCGTTTTCAAAAAAAAAAAGAGAAAACAAACAAAAGAATTGCGAAAACTATTTTTAAAACCACAGTGTCGTGTGGGCACTGTTTTCAAAACCCTGTGATTATTATGGATTTTAAAAAGGGATTTCAAAACTTGAGTGTCGGTTGGGCACTGTTTTCAAAACCCTGTGGTTTTATGTTGTTTTCGAAATGGACTTTAAAATTCTAGACGCCGAGTGGGCGCTGCTTCTTTAAAATCGTAGATTTATCCTTTCAAATTGACCGGCCGTGTGAATACTTCCGTCTTGTAAGCATGTAGACCTATATGTATGATTCTGGAACTGTTGTGATTGAATTGTGGATTGTGTTGGAACATTGTACAACTGCGACGCCGTGCATATACAGGGGAGACTCTGTCCGTGTCCAGAGTGACCCTGTGTATGCGGCGGGTCTGGGCACGCACCGGGGGAAAGAGCTTTTCAAAAAAAAAAATTAGTACATGTTAAATACGCACCTTTGGTGAACTACTTCCGCCAAACAGAAACCCCCGGGGCGTGACAGATTAAGATGGTATCAGAGACTGCTTTCAATCACAACAGTAAGTGCCGACATCTACGGGGATACCCCACTTGACTACAAATGAATGAAATGGGAAAGGAATAGGAGAGAAGAACGTGAGTGATCGGGGAGGGGAAATAGTCTAAGTCCTTTTTCTCGATAGGTGGTTCTTTTCTGGGTTAGCGAAAACTAGAGCTAACCGGTGTGTGTGTGTGACAGGTATGGCCCGTACTAGATCATCAGCCGAGGACACGGGGGCGGATGCGGCAGCGACGACGGCCGCGGAGAATCAACTCTTGCGGCAACAATTGCGAGAGATGGCGGGGCAGCTGGCAACCCTCGCGGACCACGTGCGTCAGTTGACGCAACAGCAACAAGTAGCGACGGTGACCGTCGCCCCGGCCCCTCCACTGGGGCCAACCGCGCCGGCATTGGGACCGCAAGTGACGGGGGTCTGGACAGGAGTGGCCCCTCCATCGACTGCCGCAGCCGGGGTACCGCCAACCCAGGCAGCGGCGCCAGCAGCAGCACCCGCGACAGCAACTACGGAGCAAGCGCCGGGGACCCTCGGCCGGGGTGTCCCAGTTGCAACCGTGCTGACGCCCTCCCCGGCAGTGGCTGCCGCCGCCACGGGGGAGGGGTCGGTGCCGCAGACTGAGCGGGATCGGGTGCGGGCCAACTTAAGGGATTTCAAGAAACACGATCCGCCTACGTTCGAGGGGGACACGACCGATCCATGGGTCGTCGAGAAATGGGTGGGATCAATGGAGAAATTGTTTGAAGATTTACTCATGGAGGACAACGAGCGGGTTCCCTTAGCGGTCCATTTCCTAGAAGGGAACACCCGCTTGTGTTGGAAGACAGTACGCCCCGATCCTACAAAAAGTACCGCACTTCCGTCCTGGACGACATTCAAACAAGAACTGTTCGGGGCCTTCTTCACCAATAGCGTCAAAAAGAAATTGGAGGATGACTTGAACCATATTCAGCAAGGGAGCAGAACAGTCATGGAGTACCAACGTGAATTCGTGAGACTCGCTAACTGTGTCCCGTTCGTCATAAGGGACGAATCCCATAAGGCGCAACTCTTTGTCGATGGCCTGCGGAGCAACATTTTCGAGGTGGTGCAAGCAGCTGATTTGCACACCTTTCAGAAAGTGGTCGACAGGGCCACTACGGTAGAGCGCGGGTTCGCAGTCACGCGCGCCAGAAGGGAGGGTTCGGTACGGCAAGAAGATAGGAAGCGACAGCCGCAGAACTTTGGGGGAGGCTCTTCTAGTGGGAGCCGGCCCCCAAAACGTTGGAGACCACAGGCGGGATCCTGGAACGCGCCGACGGGAGGACCAAGACCGGGGGATGGACCATGTGTGATTTGCGTGGGCCCGCACCGTGTGTACGACTGCCCCCAGCGGCGCGATCACTGCTACCGCTGCGGCAAGCAGGGGCACTTCCGCCACAACTGCCCCTTGATCCTGGGAGCGGTCACTTCAGCGGCTTCAGCACCAGCACCACAACACTCTGGACGGGGAAAGGCACCTTCGGGGTCAACTTCTAGACCTCCTGCACCACGACGAGAAGGGGAGAGGTAGTCTCAGGCAGGCGGGAGGGTCTACTCGATGACCCGCCGGGAGTCAGATCCACCAGAGGACGCGCTCGCAGGTATCACCTCTGTTTCAAACTCCCATGCTAGAACTTTATTTGACACCGGAGCAACACATTCTTTCATATCTTATGACTTCGTGTTCGTGCATGACCTTGGGGAGGCCCCCCTCCCAAATAGTGTAACCGTTAAAACGGCGGCGGGGGAACTGGAGGCAGTTAACTTTGTGGCTGACTGCCCGATCAGTCTGGGACGACTACCGTGCCCGTGGGACTTGGTGGTGATACCTCTGAAGGAGTACGATGTCGTGTTGGGCATGGACTGGCTTGCGAGATACCGAGCGCTTATTGATTGCGAGAAGCGGCAGGTGCAGCTGCAAGAACCGGGTTTCCCTGACCACGTGTACCTGGCGTGTAAGAGCATCTCCTTCCCTGCGGTCATCTCAGCAGCACGAGCCGGGAGATTAGTAGCGGGTGGGTGTGTAGCCTACTTGGCGTCGGTGGACCTGATCGCCCGACCAGTGGGAGCACCGTCAGACATTCCTGTAGTGAAAGACTTCCCCGACGTTTTCCCGATGGAGCTACCCGGGATGCCTCCCGAGCGAGAAGTGGTGTTCCCTATAGAACTCTTACCGGGCACGCAGCCGATTACGAAGGCGCCCTACCGTATGGCCTTCGTAGAACTGAAGGAGCTCAAGGCACAACTTGAAGATCTCTTGGACAAGGGTTTTATCAGGCCGAGCGTGTCGCCCTGGGGAGCGCCAGTTCTTTTCGTGCGAAAGAAGGACGGAAGCTTACGACTCTGCATCGAGTACAGGGGAATCAACAAGGTTACAGTAAAGAACAAGTATCCTCTACCCAGAATCGACGACCTCTTCGACCAACTGCGGGGAGCGAAGGTTTTCTCAAAAATTGATCTGCAATCGGGCTACCACCAACTTCGAGTGCGGGATGAGGACATCCCAAAGACTGCCTTCCGGACCCGATATGGACACTATGAATTTACGGTTATGCCCTTCGGACTGACGAACGCCCCCGCGGTGTTTATGGATATGATGAACCGTGTCTTCAGACCCTACCTTGATCGGTTCGTGGTAGTCTTCATCGACGACATCCTGATCTATTCGACCACCGACGAGGAGCACGAGGACCATTTGCGAACGATTCTCCAGACCCTCCGGAACCAGAAACTGTTCGCAAAACTCAAGAAATGTGAATTTTGGTTGCGTGAAGTGGGCTTCCTAGGACATGTTATCTCAGCAGAAGGAATTGCAGTGGACCCCAAGAAAGTGGAAGCTGTACTCAGCTGGCAGCCGCCAACCACAGTGACAGAGATCCGCAGCTTTTTGGGCCTGGCAGGATACTACCGACGCTTCGTCGAGGGCTTTTCGAAGATAGCCGCCCCCCTGAACCGGTTGACCAGAAAAGAAGAGAAGTTCATTTGGACGACTCGATGTCAGGAGGGCTTCGAGGAATTAAGACGAAGGCTAACCAGTGCACCAGTTCTTGTGCTACCGAACCCCGGAGAAGACTACGAAGTGTATTGCGACGCGTCGAGGATCGGCCTGGGAGGTGTGTTGATGCAACAAGGGAAGGTAATAGCCTATGCTTCCAGGCAACTAAAAGAATACGAGAAGAACTATCCGACGCACGACTTGGAGCTGGCCGCAGTGGTTTTTGTCTTGAAGTTATGGAGACACTACCTCTTTGGCGTCCACTGCACTGTATTTTCGGACCACCAAAGTCTGAAATACTTGTTTACCCAGAAGGAGCTGAACTTGCGGCAGAGACGGTGGTTGGAGCTACTAAAAGATTACGATCTGACAATCCAGTACCACCCCGGGAAAGCCAACGCGGTGGCAGACGCGTTGAGTAGAAAAGCACCACAAGAAGCGACACCGGCAGGCGGCCTAACTGAGCAGGACAGCTTGATCGCAGAGTTTGCAAGTATGAAATTGGAGGTGGTACCGGCAGGCACGGCCGCACGACTGCTAACCTTGGTAGTCAAACCGACTTTGTTCGAGAAGATTCGCGAAGGGCAACAGACTGACCCTTACTTGCAGCTTGTGCGAGACAAGATCCTCCCCGACCAAGAGAACGACTTTTCAGTGGAAGCCGACAACACCCTCCATTTCCGTGGGCGGATCTGCGTGCCAGATTCAAAAGAGTTAAAAGAGGAAATCTTATCAGAGGCACACCGCGCCCCTTATGCGGCGCACCCGGGGGGTACGAAGATGTACCGGGACCTCAAGCAAACCTTCTGGTGGCCAAAATTGAAGATGGATGTGACGCGACACGTAGCCCACTGCCTAGTGTGTCAACAGATCAAGGCGGAGCACCAGCGACCCGCAGGAAAACTACAGCCGCTACCAGTGCCAGAATGGAAGTGGGATCAAATCACCATGGATTTTGTCACGGGATTCCCACGCTCGCAGCAGGGCCACGACACGATTTGGGTTGTGGTAGACCGCTTAAGCAAGTCAGCGCACTTCCTTCCGATTCACACGACGTGGACCCGGGACCGACTAGCCCAGGTTTACCTCAGCGAGATCGTGAGGTTACATGGAGTCCCAACATCCATCACCTCAGACAGGGACACGCGTTTTGTTTCAAATTTCTGGCAAAGCCTACAGCGTGCTTTAGGGACGAGACTGCAGTTTAGCACAGCCTTCCACCCCCAGACGGATGGACAGTCCGAACGGGTGATCCAAACACTAGAGGACCTGTTACGCGCCTGTGTGCTTGACTGGGGAGACGGTTGGTCGCGCTACTTACCCCTCGTAGAATTTGCCTACAACAACAGCCATCAGGCCAGCATACAGATGGCGCCCTTCGAAGCCTTATATGGAAGGCGTTGCCGTTCCCCGATCTGTTGGGATGACCTGGGAGAGCGAAAGTTCTTGGGACCCGATTTAGTGGAAGAAACTGAAGCAAAGGTACGACTCATCCGGCAGCGCCTACTCACAGCCCAGAGTCGACAGAAAAGCTACGCAGACCGTCGGCGACGCGACTTGGAATTCCAAGTGGGAGATCACGTGCTCTTACGTGTTTCGCCAACCAAGGGGATCAAACGCTTCGGATTGAAAGGCAAGTTGAGCCCGCGGTTTGTTGGACCATTCGAGATCCTGGAGCGCATCGGCCCGGTGGCTTACCGCCTTGCCCTACCACCTAACCTCGATCGTGTCCACGATGTGTTCCACGTCTCGATGCTCAGAAGATATCTCTCCGACCCATCACATGTTTTGGACGTCTCTACACTAGAGCTGAAGGAGGACTTAAGCTTTGAGGAAACCCCAGTGCGGATCCTAGCAAGGGAAAGCAAAACGCTGAGAAACCGAGCCATCCCCTACGTGAAGGTGCTCTTGAGCAACCACGAGGAGCGAGAAGCAACGTGGGAGTTGGAATCGAAAATGAGGGTGGGCTACCCCAATCTCTTCACCGCAGCCCAGGATTGAGTTTCGGGGACGAAACTCGTTTTTAAGAGGTGAGTGGTGTAGTAACCACTGGTTTAGAGTTATCTGGGTGCTTTTGTTTTGGTTTTAATTGCATCCGGTGCGCTTGGGGGGTCCGGTGCGTGATCCTTTTTCTTTTTTTTCTGGGCAGGCCGTCGGGGCTCGCGGGTAATTTTAGGCAATAAAGCTCGCGAAACGGAGCGCGGCGGCGCGATCGATTTTATTTTCCGACCCCGGACCCCCCCAGAATAAATTCCGGAAGTTCGTTAGCAGCACAGGCGACCGGCACGATTTACGAGGCATGCCGGACCCAGGTGCGAACCCGAAATCCTCTTTCCGGTCGACCGGGGGTTGGGTTCATTTATTCCGCAACCCAGGTCTAAATCGTTTAGTTGTTTTAGTAATTGGGGATGTTGGGTCAAGTCCCCCGTTTGCACCAAACCAGCTAATTAATTAAACGGGTTCCTGCAGGGGAATTTAGGGTTTGGACGTTTGTATTTTTATCCACTCCCCCCCCCTAGACGAACCGTATCTTCGAGCGCGGACGAGGAAATACTTCTCCTTCCTCTTCTTCTCGTCTTCTTGCGACCGATCGGAGTGGGGATCTACGGCGGAGCGACCAAGGAAAAGAGGAACAATCGCGTGCCCCCGGGACGACCCCCCCTCCTTGTAACCCCGACGCCGCGACAAAGGTGAGCGGAAATTTTATTGTTTTCTTTAGGGTTCTTTTGTCCTGGTTCTCGTGGGTCGGGGAAGGGAGAGCACAGGCGCCGGATTGGTCGGAATCCGGCGCATGTGCCCCGTCGCACGCGCAGGCGGCACGCCGGCACGGCCGCGCGGAGCAGGGCGCGCGACCCTGCATGCGGGCGGCGCGCCCGTGCAGCCCGCGCGGGGCAGGGCGGGCGCGGCCCTGCATGCGGGCGGCGCGCCCGTGCAGCCCGCGCGGGGCAGGGCGCGCGCGGCCCTGCATGCGGGCGGCGCGCCCGTGCAGCCCGCGCGGGACAGGGCGCGCGCGGCCCTGCATCCGGGCGGTGCGCCCGTGCAGCCCGCGCGGGGCAGGGCGCGCGCGGCCCTGCATGCGGGCGGCGCGCCCGTGCAGCCCGCGCGGGGCAGGGCGCGCGCGGCCCTGCATGCGGGCGGCGCGCCCGTGCAGCCCGCGCGGGGGCCGAACGCGCACCCGCGTGCGACCGCGCGCTCGCGCGGCCCGGTGAGGGCCGGCCACCGCGCGAGCTGTGCGGACAGGGTAGGAGGGCCGACCACACCCTCACCCTCGCCGAGGCCGAGGCACCGCCGCCGTCGCCGTCTGACAACGGGAGTGCCTCACGGCCGGCCGGGAGGACCTTACGGTCCGCGATCTTCACTCCTTTTTCGGTTACTGACCTCGTTACGGCAGGTTCGTGTAGGGCCGTGCGCGCGCACCGGGACGCGAGGCGTTGAGCGATTGGTCACCGCACGTAGCAGGTGGGTTTTATTTTGGGATTGGATGTCGGATCTCCGACTGTTGTATTTCAACTTTAAATAATTCAAGAAAATTTATTTTATGTTAATTTAAGAAAAGTTGCAAGGCACTTGTTGATACTTACCTGGTAGTTCTCATAGTCACTATTATCTGGTATACTGTTATTATGTGGTTACTTGGTTCGAGGCTGCAGCACGCGCACCCGCGGTTTGGCCACCGCTAAGGGTGCGCTTTTCCGGAAAAGTGGTCGATGACCCATGTAGACCCACGAGGTGACGTAGTGGGGGCTCCCGTAGGTGGGGAGTTTGAGGCGCCGAGGTGCGAGCGTTGAGACCCGTCGGGGTAGGTGCCCGACGTGGTTACCGAGGTAGGTGCTCGGACGGGACGCCGGGGTAGGTGCCCGGATTTTGGTTGTGCAGGTGTGCGAGGTTTATCTCCCGTGTTGGGGGAATGGTTGCTCCGGATAGTTTACGGTTGGACGCACTTATTACTTTCCTGCTTACTATCGCTTTTATATTGTCGCTGACTTCCCACTTTGTGACAGGGTCCTTTGGGGGGGAGAGTTAGCCGACGGTGAGGACGAGGCTGGAGTTTCGGGTCTTTGGAGACCCCGTGTTGCACTTCCTCCTTTACTTCCCGCTTTACATTTATTAGTGTAGTCTCGTGTGTGGTTCTCGATACCCTCGTGGGGTCGGTGTGGATGTCGACAAATTTCTACTTATTTACTAAACTGTCTTACTTCTCTCTGTTGGCCGTTTTCAAAAAAAAAAAGAGAAAACAAACAAAAGGATTGCGAAAACTATTTTTAAAACCACAGTGTCGTGTGGGCACTGTTTTCAAAACCCTGTGATTATTATGGATTTTAAAAAGGGATTTCAAAACTTGAGTGTCGGGTGGGCACTGTTTTCAAAACCCTGTGGTTTTATGTTGTTTTCGAAATGGACTTTAAAATTCTAGACGCCGAGTGGGCGCTGCTTCTTTAAAATCGTGGATTTATCCTTTCAAATTGACCGGCCGTGTGAATACTTCCGTCTTGTAAGCATGTAGACCTATATGTATGATTCTGGAACTGTTGTGATTGAATTGTGGATTTTGTTGGAACATTGTACAACTGCGACGCCGTGCATATACAGGGGAGACTCTGTCCGTGTGCAGAGTGACCCTGTGTATGCGGCGGGTCTGGGCACGCACCGGGGGAAAGAGCTTTTCAAAAAAAAAAATTAGTACATGTTAAATACGCACCTTTGGTGAACTACTTCCGCCAAACAGAAACCCCCGGGGCATGACAGAGGGACCCAAAAACACCTCACTCCTGAGCTGAGACGTGAAAACCACAGGGGCTCCACCAAAATACTGGGGAAAAGAAAATAACAACTAGTGCTACTCGCACCAACACCTCACCCTGGTGCCAATCTCAACAAGGCGACCCGAAGTATACCCACGCATTCATCCAATAAGGAAAAGAATCCAATAAGCTGGGGTCTTCACTCGGTTACTTCCCGATCCAAAACCACCCGAGTGGACTATTCAACCGCAGGCTACCCTCAAAAGGAATCCTCAAGAGACACAATCTCATGCCACAGTTGGTCACTCAACATGCCAACCTAACCCCAACGGACCCACGGGTCGGAGTCGATCTCTCAACTAATAAAGGACACCCTGACGGGGACCAAATCGTCGATGAACGGGAGTGAAAACTGGCTCGAAAGGCGATCACAATGCGGATGCCCAAACTCGTGGTCAAAATCCGAACCAACAACGACAATCCGCGAAAATCCCACTCAAGATGCTGAGTAATCAGAACTGATAGCCAAGCAGGCATGGCCTACGCCCAGGTATATCAATCAAAGCTGGAAATAAAAGGCGTACTGAAAGGCTCAACTGTGGAATCCAAGCTGCCTGCAAAACAGCGGTTCATCCTGCCACAATACTCATAGGGTTGGACTAATGAAGTGTGGACCGAAGATCAACCCACGGTAACTCTACAGCCACCATGGGAGGTATCCCTAAAACACACCAATCCATATCCCAACACTGGAAACACTAGCATTGGCGCTGGTATCAGTCTCATTATCCATTGGCCATGCTCTCCCGGCACTGCCATGTTTAAGAAGCTCCTCACCTCAAGAATAAATGTTGGTCTCAGCCAAACTTGAATAACATCCATTTGGTCGGATTCCACCGCCACTCGAATGGCCAGAATAAGGTGACTCAAGAAGGCATGCACTTGGAGCTAAAACTTGTACCTCAATAACTTGGCATACAGCTTCATCCACACAGGAATGGTAGCACCTCCACAAGTGCTCCTCGTGCTCCAAATCGCTCTGGGAGTAAATCAAAATATCCTCGGGAAACCCCACTCCCAATCCGCCCAAGTACAACTGTGACATACAATTCCTCAGACATTGAAGTCAACAAGGCATTCGTCATTCCATTGGGCCTCGCTATAAACTCATAATGCCCCTACCGTGTCCTGAACTCCATCTAGGCGAAGTCCTCGGCTGTCTAATTCCAAGTAGGTACTCGCATCATACACTAACTGCCAGAGTATAACTCCATCAAAAGGTCCTAGATACCACCCGGACTTGTCTACACTCGAACCATAAAAGGACCCTCACAGTCGTGTATCAACGACGTGGCATCACCACCGTATACCAACGGCGTGGCATCACCGCCGTATACCAACGGCGTGGCACTAGGTCAAACAGACCCCTCGATCCATCAGATCCTGCAACTGCGCCATCAGCTCTCTCAGCTCTACAGGCGATATCCAATGAGGTGCCGTCGAGGGTGGCGCGGTTCCCCGAACAACGTCCAACGCAATCTCTATCTCCCTAACCGGCGGCATTATCAACAGCTCAGGTGAAATCACACCCGGGATCTCATGAGCAACAAGGATATCCCTGAGTCCTGGTGCCGCCGTAAGCACCTCTCACACTGTCGCTAAAACCTGTGTGCTCTAACAATCTCAACAAGCAAGCCTCCTCTAGTCCGCCTTGCCGAAGATCAAAGTCCCCTCTCGCCGCAGTCAAACATTCTGTGGTGTTGTGCCAATCAATCTCAAGCACAGGGTCGAGACACCGAATTGCTACAATTTCCAATAATTCTGCCGGTAACTCGCGGTCTCAGCCGCACTAGACATGATCCAAAACCTCCTCCACATGCACAACAACAACAGGAACCTGTACCTCTAGTGCACGTGGTAACAAATCTGCCTTTTGTCCAGACAAGAATGAAACATGCTCTAACTCCGACTGCTGTGGTGAAATCCCACCTGCGACACTCGATCCACTACCGTGGCGCCCTCCAACCGGGCGGCACAGATTCATCCGCTCAAAGCAAGTGGTTGTCGCTCAATCTGCCTGAAAATCAGGACTATCCACAAGGAAGCACGACCTTTGTCTCTGATCACATTGAGGCGACGAATAAGGTCCTCCGCAGATAACAAATCCACGCTACCGCTGCGCCACTCCAAAAAGATACTGAAGCTGCCATCGGGGTCCACCCGATCTCCGGCATCTCGGGAACTCGTTATCCTGGAAAAAGAAATTAGAAATGCCTCTGCCGGCCGATCTGTCCTCCATCACCCGGCGCCAAGCGCCAAAATCCAGAACTCGCCTCTGGCGGCAGATCCCTATCCAAAGGAACTGCGGCGCCATGCTCCAAATACAATGCCTACTCCATCGAGGCGTCAATAATCCATAACAGAGGGACCAACTAAGCTGAAAGGTATCCTGGCGCAAACCACTCCCAGTCTCACATATCCTATGCGCCTCGTCCCTCGAAACCTGGAGCGCGCAGTTCAACAACTGCATACACTCTCTAGCACAGGGAGGCTCTCAATTAATCACTCCATCACCACCAATCACGACTCTGCCTCCAAAGGCTCCAAACTCAATCTTACGAGTCGGGGTGGTTCATCTGCCAAATCTGGCTCAATAGATCGATCATGTCCCACAGCTCCTCTGCTGTCAATTATCCACCCTGCCTCGGTGCCTCGACACTAAACATTAGCACAGAGGGGGCTACTCAGTGCTCCGACAACTGTGTCACCAAGACCAGCTGCTCACTCTATCGCTGATAAGCCTCTGACAATCCTGTCATTTGGGTCCGGAGTTCTCTGACCTCAATCCGGGTATCCGGCCCAAAACCAACTGCTTAAGCTCAACTGCTATGACAGGATGCACACGGGTCAAAACCCAGCGTCGGGGAGACACCGCTCGCCACGACGAAACCACAAAACAACACAAAACAGCGCTCGACCCAATCCAGCGAAAGTCTAAAGCATGTCACCCGTTCCACAGCATTATGTTGTCTGCAGCCAACATAATCACTTAGGAGAATAAACATGCCAATCACTCCTCCCGTCCCTTGGGAGAGGTATAAAACTCAATCAGGACTCTCGCTAAAAATCACGACTCTCACGAAGTCAACCAAGGGTCAAACCATAAGCCTAGGGTTTCTAAGTCCACCTTGACCTACAACCTAGGCTCTGATACCACTCTAATCTGTCACGCCCCTGGGTCGAAACTGCTACCCGGGCTCGCCAACAGATCCGCCACCTATGCCAACCTGCATAAGCGAAGCGTCCTACCTGCAAGAAAAGTACTACAGCTAAACAGATATCAGAGCTATATAAGTAAAAATCTGCTGTATAACTAAAATCAATCACTGTACAACTGGAAATAATACAACAATGTTCGCCTCCCAAAATAATAATAATACAATATCCTCAAATACAAGCTCTAAACCCAACCAGGAGGTATCTCCAATAAGTACAACAGTGTACAGTCTCTCAATACATAATATATCCTCACTACAACAGTCTCTCAAAAGAGAAAAAAATAAAACAACTAGTCTACTGAAGATCTCCTCTGAAAGGGGTACCGCTACTCTCCAACAACGGGTAGGGATCTAGCTCGCGACTCCCTCGCGCCGACCAACAACCGCAGAATCAGCAACACCCGCTAAGACTCTGCAAAACAAAGGAGAGGAAGGAACAAGGAGGGGGAAAAACCCCCAAAGGGTGTGAGAACTACACCAAAAAGGGAGTTCTCAGTGGGTACCACCGCCAGACCCGACGGTCTGCCCACCAAGTCCTCAGGAGACATAAACTAACCCAAGTCATAAAGACTAAAATAAGTAAGCTGGAGACTCTCAACAGCTACCAAGCCCCTATCTAAAGGCTAAAAAGGGGAGAACCAACGAATGGTATGCAACCACCAGCACGTGAAGTGCACAATCGACCCAATCGAGCTGACTGCCACACCTGGTCCAGTCAAACCTGCGCCCACCTACAACCACCTCCCGCTGACGGGCAGGAATTACGTAGGGCGTCCAAACGGACAACTCGCTATCGAGCAGTGGCTCATGCAGGCTATAGTCAAAATCCACGCTCTCTCTCAGAACGGATAGAATCATGATGTTCAACCTCTCACACAGCGGTCAAAGTACTCTCAACGACACGGGACCACCGTCAACCAAACGGCTCTCAATAGTACTAGCACTGATCTAAACTCAACTACCAGTCTGCACTCGGCCCCCAGGCACAAGTGTAACAATAAAAGTATCTAACCGAAATAAACCCAATCGAATGATCCGGTATAAAACCCAGTACTGCCTGCTCTGTCACAAATCTCACGAACTCAGTATCTCCACTGTCCAAATGACCGGAACCCAGCACGGTCTGACCGGAACCCAACACGGTCTAAAGCCTACTCCGGAGCGGCACTCGAGGGGAGCGACCCACAAGAGTAAAGTATCTCTGTCATCAGTATCACAAGTATCTCTATATAGCAGGACTAGATCATGACTATGATCAAAGTGGGAAAGCCCAACCACTAAAGAAGGCCCTCGTCCTCAATCAGATGCAAAAATACTCAAATAGTGGGAAACTCCGTCCACTAGAGAAATCTGATACCCAATCTGATGCATAAATAAATATCCGGTCAACCGCCCAAAGTCCGCGGTCACCGCAAAACCCTGCCAACCGCAATCCAGCACAACCCATCCCTGACACCAATGTCCCGGCTACACTACCCCAGACCCCTGCTCGCACCCGAGCAATACAGACCACCTGACTAACAAAGAAGGAGAAAGAAAAAGCATGGTTTCTCCTAAGTCAAGTTCCAATAAGTAGTGCAGCAGTAAAAGATGGCCTAGCTACATGTCCATACAAGCATGCTTTTGTCCTCAGAAACGATAAAAGTGGGTGAAACATATATTAGCAAAACCTGCTAAAGTATTCCTACTATGATATACCAATCCCGCCTAAATAGGCCCATGAATAACCATGTATGATCTCTATATCATCTAGTGTGGGATAAATATAACCTGTCTACCACATGCTAAGTCTCTAGTCCAATAAACGTGTACAATTATCAGGTAAGCACCAATCCACATTTTCTAGGCCGTTTCCATGCTTACCTCTCGCTCATATTAGTTGTACATTAAATTAGGCATGCTATCAATCATAAAGGGTGACCTTCCCACAGATAAGCTTATCTTAACCATACATGAACATCCCCTATTACACCTCCCATAAGGCATAACATGCATATAAACTCTGTTACTCCCTCTAACAGTTGTAATTACTAAGTTTACCCACCTGAAGCGCTTAAACCAAGGCAAACCTGAAGTCGGTGAAGAGTGTAGACGCTCACAGTCCAAAATCTGCCAAAATTGCACCCTCGGTACAAGTCGCGCAAGCCGTGGCTCCAAACAACTAAAAGTACCCCGAAATCAAAGTCTACAGATCCATCGGGTCCAGCAACACTTGGAAACACCCCTGGGTACAACAATAAGGTCCAACATTACACTTTCATTCCCAAAATTAACCACGCACAAACACACAGAAAATTAGTCCCAAAGATATGCTTATTTCACCTGCCGAAAGTGCCCAGAAGAATCCAATAAAAATATCACAGCAATCCTCGCGTCGATACCTTCGAAACGAGTACCTGCACGTCCAATTCCGAGCCCCGTAGGCCGAGTTAGAAATTCCACAGTACAGGTGCGCAAAACTACACAGCAACATAACTGTAATTCCATTTACAGATAAGGGGAAGAACATATACCTTCGGCCAAAACTCAGAAAAATCCAAGAAAAATACTGTGATAATCCTTGTGTCGAGTAGATGAAAAAAGCGTACAAGCACGTCGCCATACGATGCCCGGTTGCGGAGATATCGCCGAAAAACCACGCCGCTGTCCAAATCTCCATCACATAAATGGGGTCACAGTAAGCTCGAACAAACACCTCGAAAAGCGCAAAATGAGGGAAAGCTGAAAATACCTAGCTCGTAGATCTGTCCGTCGCGGATCCAGCGGCGAAGAAATCGCTCAAAAAGGTGGTTGGAGTAGGCCGGGGGAGCTCGCGCACCGAAACGCGACGAAGGGGAACCCAAATGGACGAGCGTCGCGCCGCGCCGTAAAAAAGGAAACCTCGATAAGTGTGCCACCAAAAATCTCAAAACTTTGCAGAAGGATGCAGCGTAGCTCGGGGATCATCTTTGCTGAAGACACCTTAGCAAGGGGAGGCTCGGAAATGTGGCAAAAGGGGTGAAGAAGGAGGCTCGGATCCTATTTATAGGCTCCAGAAAACAAATCGAATAATTCCGGATGTATCCCAACTTCCGGGCGCTGGCACTTTTCGGGCTGCTACAGTGTTGGGCCCGGCCCAAAACTGTGCGCGCCCGAAACCCTCCTGGGCCCCCACGTCGCCCCCCAACCAGCGAACAGCCGGGCCAGCTGCTCCCCTTGCGACGCGTGGCCACTCGCGGGAGCCGACACGTGGCGCGCCCGAGCGCGGGAGACCGCGTCAACGCGCCCACGTGCGCGCCTGTGCCGCCGCCTGCCATCTCTGCACGCACGCGCCCCGAGGCGCCCAGCACCCACTCCGTGGACCCGGTCCACTGCACCGTCAAATCATAAGCCGCCACGTGTCACCGTCCGGTCCACCGTACACCGCGCCATTTCCCGTGGACCGCGCCCCCTGCGCCGGCCAACCGGGATCCGCCACGTGGCCCGCGACCGGTGCACGCCTCCGCGGTGGACCGCGCTGTTGGTTTTTAAGGATCCACAAGGATCTAAATAGGTACTATCAAACAACTAGAGGGGGGGTGAATAGGTGTAATACTTATAAAACCAATCTCAGTGCAAAATAAAAACCAATGCGGAAAATAAAAATAGCACACCGAGATTTACGTGGAAACTCCAATCCAGGAGAAAAACCACGGGACCAACACGCAATAACAATCCACTAAGAAAAGAAGAATAACAAGGTGATTACCGACTCCACGGACTCAACCCCTCCTTCAACTTCTTCGGACCTTGCGCTCCACCGATTGCACGTCCACTGCACACGTTCAAATCCACGAACGCCACTCGAATCCACGAGCACACGTTTCGAATCCACGAAACGCCTTCAACACATCGAATCCACGATGCTACGTCGAATCCACGACGCAAACTCAGCCGAAAGAAATATTGGCTTCGATGGTGATCCTTTGCTTAGATTATCATTGAAGAACCGTAGAAGGAATCTATAAGCAAAGACTAGATCAATTCGACAAAAGATAGATCTTGGAAGAACCGTCGAATTGACCTAAAAGAGGCTATAAAGAAGAACGGTAAAAACCTAGCCTCTAGGGTTGCTCTCAAGTGTTTTATAAAATCATCGGTAGTTCTTGAGAAACCCTAAGTGTCTATTTATAGTTTAGAAACCTTTGGAAAGAGATAAGAATCAAAAACTGACTTAACAGAATTTTTCCCGCACGACGATCCGGATCGGATTTACGGCGATCCTGACTGTCTTTTTTCAGCAATTCCTGAAAAAACAAGGTTCGGGATCCGGATCGGAATTCTGATCCGGATCGGAATTCTGATCCGGATCGGTTCAGGATCAGAAATTCTGAATTGGACTCTGAACATCCAATTTGTCCAGTTTTAGATTTTTAAGCAATGAAAACTTATCCAAGTGTTTCTAAACTACTCAAATGTTTTCGGATCACCAAAATTATTTAGTTAAACGTACCTGATCAATCCGAATCCATTTTCTTTAAGATTGATGTATATGATCCACAATTCTTCAACTTCAATCAATCTTCAAGACTCAAAACACTGAGTGTCAACTTGAGCTCTTGTTGAATCTTCTCTAAGTCTTCGATAACTGATTGACAATTTGATCACTTCAAGACTCCGACTCAACTCACGAAATATGCCAATACAAAAAGCCGTAACACGCGCACCTGCCCGCGCCTGCCCGCGCCGCGCTCCACCGCTGCCGCCGCTGCCCGCCGCCGCCGGCGCCGGAACAGTACCAAGAAGCCTCGAAAATTGCGCGCGTCATCCGGGCTCCGAAAAATACAAGTGAATAGTCCATTTTCATCGTTTTCGCGTGCTGAATCGAAATCCGAAGTCCATTTTGCCAAATTCCAACTCTAAAAATTGCCGAAGGCATCCGGAAAGGTGTTCCTTGGTCCAAACTTCGCACTGAGTCCAATTTTAATATCCATCGCGCGCAAAACCACTTCTAAGCATTCAACGGGGCCATTTGATCACCCACGTGATCCATTTAAGCCCGAAGTCCCCCACTTGTGTCCATATTGTGCACAAACCCCGCCGACGCGCCGCATAGGCCTCCAGAAGCTATAGATGCAGCAGTGCTCCATAAGTGGGAATTTCGGGTCTTCACATACGTGGCGGCCCGAGAAGAATTCGGGCGCGCACAGTAACGGGCCGGGCCCGTTACTGTGGCAGCCCGAATGCCCCGGGCTCCCGAATTTTGGGCCAAAGTCCAAAAGCTTGTTCTTTTCGGGCTGAGCCTATAAATAGGCTGATGGCTTGGGCTTTTTGCCCCTTTTCCTGAGCTCCCCTGCCTTTGGACCCTTAAGCAAAGTTGGAGATCTTCGTGTTGCGCATCTTCTGGCGGAGGCCCGGATTTTTTGGAAGCCGCGGCGTCGACGACTTCGGCATCGGAGGACAGAGTGACGATATTTCATCGGAGGCCCGTTATCGTCGCAGTTCGGTCTGAGAGGTCCACAGAGCTACTCCGACAGTATTTTTGGATGATTTTCACGGCGTTGGATTCATGAGAGGTACGCCTTCGTTTTCCGTATTAATCATCTTGCTGGATTCAGAGGTTATGGCATGGTTGTCGAGACATTTCTAAGCCACTGTTTTGTTGGTGGAGTTTTGGACATCATCCCCTTGTCGGAATTTTATCTCCGCACTCGAGCGTCGGATCAAGACGAGCCTACAACACTTTTTGCATCTACTCGTCGCGAGGATTATCATCGTATTTTTCTTGGATTTTTCTGAGACCTTACCGGAGCTATACTATTCCCTTTTTATCTGTACAAGAGTTTACAGTTGTGTGGATGTGATTGTTTGCGCGCCGGTACTGTGGAATTTTTAACTCGGCCTACGGGGCTCGGTTTTGGACGTGCAGGTACCCGTTTCGAAGGTCTCGACGCGACGATCGCTGTGATATTTTTATAGGAATATTCTGGGCACTTTCAGCAGGTGAAATTTTCGCAGAAAGAGGACTGTTCACCGCAGATTTTTAATATGTGGAATTTAGTGGAATTAAGTGTAATTTTTGGAATGTGTTTTGTACCCAGGATGTATTGAGCACTGTTGGCTTGGTGGATGTACTGCTATATCTGTTTCTGGGCATTCTTAGCTGTACGACCTTGGACAGTTGTGCACTTTCAGGTGGGTGGCCCTGTCTCCAAGATTGATGGAATGTTCGTTAAATCTGCTATAGTAGGACCATGCATGATAGTGATATTCTTGTGTAGCATGCTAGAATGTGATAACTGTTAATTCTAGAGTTATTCGATGATCATGCGATCTTTTGTTTCCTACTATCTGTAAATTATTGTTATCTTGGAACTTGACCTAGCACCCCCGTCATATGCTGCATGTGTAGCCAGACCGGTAGAAAACTCCAACTTGGGCTAGGTTTATTCTGCTTTAGACATCCACACTTCTTTTCTTCCTGGACATAGTGTTTTACTCGCCCGGGTAGTGGGCCGAGTGGTCGAGATTTCTTTTAGTGTGGGATGCATTTTACACTCGTGCTTGGGAGCAGAGTGGAGTCTGGTAGATGTAGCTGGTTTTTCATCTGTGGCGGGAGCCGTTTGGGTAGACGGCGGTCCCGAGATGTTTTATTTTCTTGTTTTACCTGTCGCCGCTGTGTTAGTGGCAGCGGTATATCAGTGTTAGCAGGACCATGAACCCAGAACTGTTTTTGGACACACACATATGATTTTGGTCAACCAAATGTTTTCTTCCAAGCGTCGTAGGGTCGCCTGAGTCTGTTCTTGTTTGATTGGACGAAGGCATTAGCTCTACGAGGCTTGCATATAAAAACTCGTTTTCAACTGTTTTCCTAAAAAGAACTAAAAATCATTAAATCTGGATTTCTTTCAGATCAAATGGCTTTCGGTAAGAAATGTCATCTTTTTCCAATAAATTTAACCACCCGAGATGATTCGAGTGGTCTGGGTTCCAAGGTCTGCCTTTTTTCTTGGGACGAGAACAACGAGAGGCTATGCCTAGAGCCTGTTCTTGGTTGATTTGGGTTGTAGGTTCTAGTCTTTTGGGGTTCCCGGACCCTTCATTGTGTCAGTTGTGGAGTTTATCATGTCAGTGAGTCTGCGATGTTTGGCCTGTTGAGGCAGTTGTTCGCAGTGGATGTGATGTTCGGCCTGTTTGGCCTGTTGAGACAGTTTCTCGCAGTGGATGCGATGTTTAGCCTGTTGAGGCAGTTGTTCGCAGTGGATGCGATGTTCGGCCTATTTGGCCTGTTGAGACAGTTTCTCGCAGTGGATGCGATGTTTGGCCTGTTGAGGCAGTTGTTCGCAGTGGATGCGATGTTTGGCCTGTTGAGGCAGTTGTTCGCGGTGGATGCGATGTTCGGCCTGTTTGGCCTGTTGAGACAGTTTCTCGTAGTGGATGCGATGTTTGGCCTGTTGAGGCAGTTGTTCGCAGTGGATGCGATGTTCGGCCTGTTTGGCCTGTTGAGACAGTTTCTCGCAGTGGATGCGATGTTTGGCCTGTTGAGGCAGTTGTTCGCAGTGGATGCGATGTTCGGCCTATTTGGCCTGTTGAGACAGTTTCTCGCAGTGGATTCGATGTTTGGCTTGTTGAGGCAGTTGTTCGCAGTGGATGCGACTTTGTGCTTTGTGTTGGTGGAGTTGCTTGTGTCTTGAGATTCGAGAGAGCTGATCAGCTGAGTCGTCGAGAGTGCTCCGACCGTTGTGCGAGATGTTTGAGGATCCTGAGTTTGTTTCGTTCAGAGCGTGAGCGTGGATTTTGACTATAGCCTGCAGTGCCAGCTCGACAGAGTGCGCGGATACCCTTGTCCTCGTTGGGGTCGCTCCCCTCGAGTGCCACGTCCGGGGTGGGTCTGCACTTTGGTATCGCGACTTGTCGACGCCGTCCCTCTGACTGAGCCAGTTTTGGCAGTTACGGACGCCGTCCCTCTGAATGAGCCAGTTTTGGCTGTTACGGACACAGTCCCTCTGGCTGAGCCAGTTTTGGCAGCTACGGACATACCTACAGTAGACCCGTCCTGTTGAGGATGTGCGGCAGTAGGTAGGCGCAGGTTTGACTGGACCCGAGGAGGCAGTCAGTTCAGATTGGGTGACTATACTGATGTGTTAGTAGATGTACCAGTTCAGATTCATCAGATTGAGCAACGCTTTCTGTTCCTTTGTTCTATCACTTTACGCAGTTCTTGCAGTTCTTAGGCTCTTCGTTTTGGACTTAGCCTTATGACTTACTTTTAGTTTGATTCTTCAGGTTTCGTTTCTTTTTGTGCAGAATTTTTAGAACTTAGTTTTTGTTCTAACATGTAGTTTAGTTCTCACGATTTTTTCTTGATTATAGAACTTGTTAACTCTCCTTACATTTTGTAGCACTTGCTACGTTTTGGCTTTCTTTTGTGACAAAAAGGGGGAGAGAGTTAGAGAGAACTTTGAACAATGATACAATGATGAATGATGTGAATTGGTGAATATGTGATCATTAAGGTAAGTATGACTCCAACTTCAACTTTGCATTTATCTTGTGATTTGATGCATGCTCCTACTAACTATTCGACTAACTATTTGGGCATGTAATATGACTAACAAGTTGATGATTGGACTAACACTTTGTGACATTTGGTTTTTGAATGCTTAGAAGATATGTTGGTTTTAACTATGATTCTCTTACATATCTGAATTTTTCAAATGTCATGATGAGAATAAACTCTATCTCTGTACTTGGTTTTGTATGTTTCAATTCTTGAGGTTTCTAACGCTTTTGTTTTGTCAAGAATGATTTCTTTTGCAGAGAGTACAGATGTCTAAGTCTAGAGTCTGTTTTAGGAGTTTATCTCATGTTGTTTAAGTGTTTGGATCTTCATTGTAAATTTTTGTTGTATGGTGATAGCAACAAAAATATCTTTTTGAATTTTCTTTTGTGGATTTGTGTTTTGTCACGAAACCGCCAAAGGGGGAGATTGTTACGGAATTTGAGTTGGCGTATTTCGTGAATGTATTAAGTCTTGAAGATTGAAGATGAAGAAACTTTGGATCGTATACCTCAATCTCAAGAAAGAAGAATTCAAAAGGATCAGGTACGTTTAACTAAAGATTTTGATGATCCGAATACTTCTTATAGTGTAGAAACACCTGGAAGAAGGTTTTATTGCTTAAACATCAAAAACTGGACATGGGACATGTTCAGGATCCGGATCGGGCTCGGCAATCCGGATCCCGAAGGGTGTTCGTTCATACACTGGTTCAATCCGGATCGCAGCATCCTCTGATCCGGATCCCGAACACTAGTTTTACCGTTTGCTTCCACGATCCGGATCAGGACTTGCAATCCGGATCCCGAACATTGATGTTCTGGTAAAACTGTATGAACGATCCGGATCGGACTTTGTGATCCGGATCCCGAACCCTTGGATTTCTGGAAACGTCTTTCTGTGTTCGCGATCCGGATCGCCAATTCCAATCCGGATCGCCGTCGGTAAAACTTTCCAGAAAAGGCTGTTTTTGATCCGTATATTCTTCCAAGGGTTTCTAACCTATAAATAGACCCTATATTCATTTCTAGGGTAATCGGCCATTACAGAATAATTTAGCCGAAAAGAAAAATCCACATATAGAGAAGAAAGGAAATCAATAGATTTATTCTATGTTTCTTCATCTATATTGATTGATTTGATTCTAGGTTTTCATACTCACATTTTGAGTAGAATCAAAACAATGAATACTTAGATGGTATTTCCGATCTATCTTTAATCTAAGTATTCGGCGGATCATCACCACCCAAAAACAACGATTTACCCCAAATCGGCGCGTGGACTCGCGTGGCCTTGTGGATTCAAGGTGCAACCGCTCTCGTGGATTCGGAGCGAGGTACGTTCGTGGATTCGAAGCGTGCCACTGGGTGAAGACCGTGGATTCGGTTGGACGTCGTGGACTCGACGTTGGACGCTGTGGATTCAGCGTTGGGCGCGGATCGTGGATTCGAGAAGCGTCGTGGAGCGAGCGGAGAAGATCTACTAGGAGCGTATGGTAAAAGGTTGAGTCGTCTGTGAGTACGTTATATCACCTTGTACGTGTGTTAATTCTAGTGGATTTCGCCGTGTTATCGGTCCCGTGGTTTTTTACTCCGGTTTGGAGTTTTTCCACGTAAAAATCTTGCGTGTTCTTTTATTTTTCCGCATTGGGTTTTATTGCGCAACGATTTTTGGAGTGTTTATTGTTTACACCTATTCACCCCCCTCTAGGTGTTTTTTCCCCTATTTAGATCCATATTATTATAACCCAACAAGTGGTATCAGAGCGGGAATAGGGTTGTAAACAATGGTTGAAGGTGGAAACATCAATCGACCCCCTTTCTTTGATGGAACAAATTATGCGTACTGGAAAGTACGGATGAAAGCCTTTTTAATTTCCATCGACGAAAGGGTGTGGCAATCAATTGAATTAGGATGGTCTAATCCAACTGAAATTTTAGATGATGTTCGCACCTTAAAACCTAGGTCGAAATGGACCAAGGAAGAGATAGATTCTTCTTCTTACAACGGCAAGGGAATTAATGCTTTATTTAATGCTTTGTCACAAACTGAGTTCTCTCGCGTCTCGGCATGTGAGACTGCGAAAGAAATCTGGGATGTTCTTCAAGTTACGCATGAGGGAACTAACCTAGTGAAGATTCAGAAACTGCAAATGCTTACGAGCAAGTTTGACTCTATCTCTATGGCAGAGAATGAATCTTTCACTGACTATTACACACGATTGCAAGACATCGTAAACTCATGTGCTAACTTGGGAGAGAAGATTCCAGAATTTAAAGTTGTAAGAAAAATTCTAAGAACTCTTCCTGAACGATTTCGCCCGAAGGTCGCAGCCATTGAAACAATTAAACACCCGGACGAAATGCGTGTAGAAGAATTAGTAGGTGCTTTACAAACTTATGAAATGACATTTCCTACTAACTATTCTTCTGGAAAGGCATCCTCTTCTAAGTCTTCAGGTTACGCATTGAAATCAACTAAAGAAGAAGACGCGGATTCATCCTCCTCGGACGACGACGAGAACCTTTCTATGGAGGACTTTGAGAAGCAGCTCGCTCTCTTGACAAGGAAGTTTCGCCGCAACTTTCGAAGGGGTAATTCAAGCAAAACTCCATCCTTCGGAAAGTCGAAGAAAGGCAAGGGTTCTTCAAGTTACAAGTCAAGAAAGCAAGAGAACTTCTCAAAGGATAAGAAAAGTTCAGAGGGACAAGTTCAGTGCTTCAAATGTCGAGGCTACGGCCACATTTCAACGGAGTGTCCCAACAAGAATCCGGCAAAGAAGAAGGCGATGCAAGTCGTCACTTGGGATGACAACTCCACGTCAAATGAGTCATCCTCAAGTGATGAAGAAGACAACGCGACAGCTTTCCACGCGTCCACCTCTTCACCCTTCATGTGCTTAATGGCAAGTACATCCGATTCATTGTCCAACTCCACTGTTGAAAAGATTGCAACGGACGATGAATCAGATGATTCGGAAGGTGAAGATTTTGCTCTAGCCTACCACAACTTTTGAGGGATTCAAAGAAACTGGCTAAGCAAAACAAGGGGTTGAAAGGGAGATTGCAGGATCTCGAAGAAGAAGTAAAAAGGGTAACCTCTCTCTCAACCGATCTTGAAGTGGAAAGGGATAATCTGATTAAAACAAATGTTTCCCTTCAAGAGTCCAATGAGCAACTCGAGAAGAATTATATGGATATGGTGAACAAAGCGAATTACTTCTTGAAGCTCAACGGCGAGGCTCGACAGGAAAAATTGGAAATGACGGAGACCATACGCCAACTGAAGGATGACTTAAAGAGATTTTCTTCTGGAAGGAGTAAGTTGGACAGACTTCTTGGTCTTGGTCAAAGAATAAGTTCGGCCTCGGATACACTCAAACTGGAGACATTCCAAGTTCGAGTGGGACAGTATTTGTGCCTCAGTCGGTATCTCCTCCTCCGACACCGGAATTCACGACAAGCAACGACAACAAGCCTACTACATCCTCTCGGGATCGTCAAGACCTAAGGTATGTTTTCGTTGTGGCATTTCAGGGCACATAAGGAGAAATTGCAAGACGGAGCCAAACGCACACCTCAAGCACCTCTTGCAATGACTACCAAAAGGGTGATTCCTCAAAAATCAATGCAATTCATTTGAAGGAAAAGAGCCTTGGTAGTACACCGCTCAAGACGACATCATCAAGGAGCAGCAATCTTCAACAAGACGCTTTCACCTAGGAAATCAACTTCACGATCATTACCGACGCATTCCAAAAAGGTTTGGGTGCGCAAAGGTGAAATTTTCCCTTGTCTTGTTACCAATGTTTCCTTGCATGCATATGATAGTTCGTCTTGGTATCTGGATAGCGGGTGTTCCCGTCATATGACCGGTGATAAAAACTGTTTTCAAACATTTGAGAAAAACTCCGGAGGACTTGTTGTTTTCGGAGATGGTCGGTCTTCCAAAATTGTTGGAAAGGGAACGGTAGCTATTCCAGATGGCCCGGTTCTAATAATGTGTTATTTGTTCATGGCCTTAAGACTAACCTCATAAGCATAAGTCAACTTTGTGATAATGGTTATTCAGTTAATTTTTCATCTGATAAATGCACTGTAACTGACATGAACCAAGCTTTCTTTTTAAAGGGGGTTAGATCAGAAAACAATTGTTATGTAGTTCCTCATAAGATTTCTGAAAAATGTAACCTAGCATCTTTGAAAAATGAAACACTTTGGCATGAAAGGCTAGGTCACATAAACTTTAAGGAACTTGCTAGAATTTCGAACAAAGATGTGGTCAAGGGGGTTCCGAAACTTTCTTTTGAACAAAACCTTGTGTGTGGCGGTTGCCAAAAGGGAAAACAGTCTAGGACTGCACACAAGAACTTGAACCACATAGGTACAAAACGGCCTTTGGAACTTTTGCATATGGACTTAATGGGGCCAACTCGTCAACCATCTCTGGGAGGTAAATGGTATATTTTCTTATTGGTTGATGATTTTTCTAGATATACTTGGGTAGCATTTTTAAAAGAAAAAGCTGATACCTTTGATTCTTTTCTCGAAATCTGCAATCGTATTATGATTGAAAAGAATGAAAGGATTACTCGAGTTAGGAGTGATAGAGGTGGGGAATTCATAAATTCCAAATTCATTGATTTTTGCACTTCTAACGGCATTAAACATGAATTCTCTGCACCTTACACACCTCAACAAAATGGTGTAGTCGAGCGCAAAAACAGGGTCGTACAGGAGATGGCACGTGTTATGCTTCATAGCCGGACCTTACCTTTATATTTTTGGGCTGAAGCGGTGAACACGGCTGTCTATGTTATCAATCGAGTGTATTTGCGCCCGGGGACTTTAAATACACCATATGAACTATGGTTTTGTAGAAAACCTAACATCAAATATTTTCGTATCTTTGGGAGTCGGTGTTTTATTTTACGTGATCGTGAGAATCTTGGAAAATTTGACTCTCGAAGTGACGAAGGGATTTTCTTAGGTTATTCTACAAACAGTAGAGCATATCGAGTTTTTAACTTAGAATCTAAGACGATCGTAGAATCGATAAATGTTAAGGTAGATGAAGCTTTTCACTTTGAATCTGAAAAATCTACCCTCGATATCTCTCTTGATGATGATACACCTGCTAATGCATCTTCTTCTAACAATTCTTTCGATAATAATGATGCATCTAACGGTTCTTCAAGTTCATCTGATGTGCAGGAATCATCTCGTGTACCTCCGTCTACTCCTCTACCTCAAACGTTACGCATCTCCAAGGATCACCCTGAATCGAACATCATTGGAGATCCACAAGAAGGAGTTAGAACACGGAGACAATTGGTTTGCGGATTTGCATGCTATGTATCTCAAATCGAACCAAAGAATGTTGATGAAGCTCTCCAAGATGATTACTGGATTAAAGCAATGCAGGAAGAGCTCCATCAATTCGAGCGAAACAAAGTCTGGGAATTAACGAAGCCTCCGAAGCAACACAATGTGATAGGTACCAAATGGATCTTCAAGAACAAGAAAAATGAAGAAGGTACTATCATCAGGAACAAAGCAAGGTTAGTTGCTCAAGGCTACTCTCAAGTAGAAGGTATAGACTTTGATGAAACTTTCGCCCCTGTAGCTAGACTCGAGTCCATTCGTATATTGTTTGCGATTGCTTGTCATTTTAAAATCAAATTATTTCAAATGGACGTTAAGAGCGCCTTTTTAAATGGGTTTTTAAATGAGGAAGTTTATGTGGCTCAACCGAAAGGTTTTGTGGATCATAAACTACCTAACCATGTTTTTCGTCTGAAAAAGGCTCTTTACGGTCTGAAACAAGCACCGCGAGCATGGTACGAAAGGTTGACAAAGCACCTTTTGGAAAAGGGCTACACTCGAGGGGGAGCTGACAGGACTCTCTTTGTGAAGCATTATCAAAACAATTTCATAGTTGCACAAATCTATGTCGATGACATTGTATTTGGAGCAACAAGAGATAATGATGCTTCTAAATTCGCGGAGACCATGGAAAGCGAATTTGAGATGTCCATGATGGGCGAATTGACTTATTTTCTTGGATTACAAGTTAAACAAAACGATGAAGGAATTCACTTGTGTCAATCCAAGTATGCACTGGAGTTGGTCAAAAAGTTTGATCTTGAAAATTCTAAGGATTTTCCGACTCCAATGGGAACTAGCCATAAGGGACTTGGAAGTGAATCACATAGTGAGAATGTAGACGAGAAACTGTATCGCAGTATGATTGGAAGTCTACTATATCTCACGGCTAGTCGCCCGGATATATCCTTCAGTGTTGGGATTTGTGCGAGATATCAATCAGCACCGAAGGAGGTTCACCTGAAAGCGGTGAAGCGGATCATCCGATATATCAAAGGTACAATCAATTTCGGAATTTGGTATCCTATGGGAACGACTTTGGATATTGTTGGATACTCAGATGCCGATTGGGCTGGATCGGTGGATGACCGGAAAAGCACGAGTGGTGCATGCTTCTATCTTGGCCATTGCCTTGTTGCATGGCACAGTAAAAAGCAGAATTGCATAGCACTCTCGACTGCCGAAGCGGAGTACATTTCTGCAGGAAGTTGTTCAACCCAATTGATTTGGATGAAAAGCGTGTTGAGCGATTTCCGGATTTCAACAACTTCGGTAACCATTTTATGTGACAACACTAGTGCTATTAACATTTCAAAAAACCCTGTGTTGCACTCTAGAACAAAACATATTGAACTTAGATATCATTTTCTTAGAGAGCTAGTTGAATCAAACATTCTTCAACTGTCATATATTTCAACTGAGGATCAATTAGCTGATATCTTAACAAAACCTTTGGATCAAAAACGTTTTATTCACTTGCGTAAAGCAATTGGCATGCTTTCCTTGAAATAAACTCTTTTGAAACCTTTGCTTAGGTTAGGTTTTGTTTTTGTTTTTGTTTTGTTCTTTATCTATGTTTTGTACATAGGACATTAATTGAGCATAAATCATAATTGACTTTAATTGCATCCTTTTATGCATTTAGAAATTTATTATGCTTTTGATGTCATAATATTTCAATGTTGCAATGATCATTTACGTTAATTAAACCATCTTTTAAGTGATCAAAGTCAATTTCTCTCTCAATGATCTCTTGGTATAGTCATTATCATATTTGATTGCTTAGTCGAGTATGAATTCGAGATCAATGGTTTGGTTGAATACCTTATATATTAAATAATTGATAGCCAATTGAGGGGGAGTCAATGAAATGTAAAATGCTCAAAAGATGTGGAAAGAGTTACATCCCAATGAGGAGTGTGAAAACTACCACCACATGGAGAAAATGAAAGAAAGAAAAAGATACTCCATGAATGAAAAGCAAATTTTTGTTTTAAAAATGTTGATGAAATTCATATTGAAATACTTGACTCAGTCGTATTTCATGGTTGGTATAAGGTGGGATTTTTAAAAGATGCTCAAAGAGCCACTCCTTCAACAGATTGTCTAGATATATTATCTAACTTATCTGGGATTTCAAACATCTATTGATCTTGGTATTTCATTTTCTTTACCAAAATTGATGATTTGATAAAGGCATTACACATAAGATCAGGATAGATGTAATTGAAGTTGTTCAACTTTAAGTGTTTTAACTTTCGTAAATTTTCGTTTCATTTTTGGATATTTTTGATAGATTTTGTATAATCTATTTCTTGTTGTATGAAACGATGATTTTTGTTTAAAGTTGACATGGTAAAGTGCTTACATACTTTTTCTGGATTTTATGGAATTTTTCTGAATTTTTCTGAAGAAAAAGTTGAAGCCGATCCGGATCGGGGTAAGTGATCCGGATCCCGAACGCAGGATTCTTCCTGCGGGTAGCCGATCCGGATCACAATCACGATCCGATCCGGATCACGGCTAGGGTTTTTATAAGAACAAAGAGGATTTGATTTCTTTTACCCTAATCTTTTGTTTTCAAGCTTCTAGAGTTTCTCTCTCTAGATTTCTTGCATCTTGGAGCTTCCAAACTCAAAGTTCTTCGATTCAAGTAAGTTTTATTGATCAAATCTCGGTTTTTCACAGTTTTCATATTTTTTCATCAAACGTGAGTTGAAATCTTGGATCTTTTTCGTTTGTGAATGGTTTTTGATCAAATTTCTTTTGAAATAAGAACTCTGGGTAGATTAGTTTTGCTTTTATGCTGGGTTTTCTCTTGTTAAACGAGTTTTTAGGCTTCGATTTCTAAAAATTCGGTTTTAGGGCATAAAAGAGGAATTTTTGAAAATCATGGAATTGATCTATTTTTAAAATTCTTTTTGCAAAACTAATTTGATTCTTAGCTTCTCTACATGATTATGATTGTCTAGGTACAATTTTTCAAATTTTTCAAAATTGACGATTTTTCATGTGTTCTTGAGTTGGTTCTTCACAGGACATTTCTCTAAAACTCAAAGCACTAGAATCAATGGCACTCTCTTGGTTAATCCTTTTACTGGGTATGATGGCACACACGAGCATATCTGTTAAGACGGAACAGGATGATTCAACTCAAACAAGACAAAAGAAGCAGAGGAAGACAGCTCAGACTATGATGAGAAGAATGGGACGAATTCTTCAAAGATGTTCAACGAAAAATTGATGAGGAGAACAGGAAATTTACCAAAGGAAAAAGACTAATGAAATCTGCCTCAACAACCAAACAGTATACGAGAAGGAAATGTCCAAAGAGTGCAAGTCAGCATAGTGGGCCTCTCACCAGAGCACGCTCACTTTCTGGAATTCTACAAACTGAATCTCCATGGGTTACGGGAATGAATGCACCATCTGCATCTACACAGCACCCATCACACTCGAAGAGAGGGACCACAGACACAGATGAATTGGAACTGCTTCGTCAGGAACAGCAAAACTCTCTGCTGCACAAGAAAGAATGTCGAAAGAACTTCAGCAATTTCCTCTGAACACAAGAAGATCAAGAAAAATATTCAAATATTTCGAAACTGCTTAAGGGGATTTTGAACAAGCTGAGCTGTACCAGTTCAGATTCATCAGACTGAGCAACGCTTTCTGTTCCTTTGTTCTATGACTTTACGCAGTTCTTGCAGTTCTTAGGCTCTTCGTTTTGGACTTAGCCTTATGACTTACTTTTAGTTTGGTTCTTCAGGTTTTTTCTTTTAGTTTTTAGAACTTAGTTTTTGTTCTAACATGTAGTTTAGTTCTCACGTTTTTTATTATAGAACTTTTTAACTCTCCTTACATTTTGTAGCTCTTGCTACGTTTTGGCTTTGTTTTGTGACAAAAAGGGGGAGAGAGTTAGAGAGAACTTTGAACAATGATACAATGATGAATGATGTGAATTGGTGAATATGTGATCATTAAGGTAAGTATGACTCCAACTTCAACTTTGGTTTTTCTTGTGATTTGTGCATGCTCCTACTAACTATTCGACTAACTATTTGGGCATGTAATATGACTAACAAGTTGATGTTGGACTAACACTTTGTGACATTTGGTTTTTGAATGCTTAGAAGATATGTTGGTTTTAACTATGATTCTCTTACATATCTGAATTTTCAAATGTCATGATGAGAATAAACTCTATCTCTGTACTTGGTTTTGTATGTTTCAATTCTTGAGGTATCTAACGATTTTGTTTGTCAAGAATGATTTCTTTGTGCAGAGAGTACAGATGTCTAAGTCTAGAGTCTGTTTTAGGAGTTTATCTCATGTTTTTAATTTTGGATCTTCATTGTAAATTTTTGTTGTATGGTGATAGCAACAAAAATATCTTTTTGAATTTTCTTTTGTGGATTTGTGTTTTGTCACGAAACCGCCAAAGGGGGAGATTGTTACGGAATTTGAGTTGGCGTATTTCGTGAATGTATTAAGTCTTGAAGATTGAAGATGAAGAAACTTTGGATCGTATACCTCAATCTCAAGAAAGAAGAATTCAAAAGGATCAGGTACGTTTAACTAAAGATTTTGATGATCCGAATACTTCTTATAGTGTAGAAACACCTGGAAGAAGGTTTTATTGCTTAAACATCAAAAACTGGACATGGGACATGTTCAGGATCCGGATCGGGCTCGGCAATCCGGATCCCGAAGGGTGTTTGTTCATACACTGGTTCAATCCGGATCGCAGCCTCCTCTGATCCGGATCCCGAACACTAGTTTTACCGTTTGCTTCCACGATCCGGATCAGGACTTGCAATCCGGATCCCGAACATTGATGTTCTGGTAAAACTGTATGAACGATCCGGATCGGACTACGATCCGGATCCCGAACTTGGATTTCTGGAAACGTCTTTCTGTTCGCAATCCGGATCGCCAATTCCAATCCGGATCGCCGTCGGTAATTCTTTCCAGAAAAGGCTGTTTTTGATCCGTATATTCTTCCTAGGGTTTCTAACCTATAAATAGACCCTATATTCATTTCTAGGGTAATCGGCCATGACAGAATAATTTAGCCGAAAAGAAAAATCCACATATAGAGAAGAAAGGAAATCAATAGATTTATTCTATGTTTCTTCATCTATATTGATTGATTTGATTCTAGGTTTTCCATACTCACATTTTGAGTAGAATCAAATCAATGAATACTTAGATGGTATTTCCGATCTATCTTTGATCTAAGTATTCGGCGGATCATCACCACCCAAAAACAACGATTTACCCCAAATCGGCGCGTGGACTCGCGTGGCCTTGTGGATTCAAGGTGCAACCGCTCTCGTGGATTCGGAGCGAGGTACGTTCGTGGATTCGAAGCGTGCCACTGGGTGAAGACCGTGGATTCGGTTGGACGTCGTGGACTCGACGTTGGACGCTGTGGATTCAGCGTTGGGCGCAGATCGTGGATTCGAGAAGCGTCGTGGAGCGAGCGGGAAGATCTACTAGGAGCGTATGAAAAGGTTGAGTCGTCTGTGAGTACGTTATATCACCTTGTACGTGTGTTAATTCTAGTGGATTTCGCCGTGTTATCGGTCCCGTGGTTTTTTACTCCGGTTTGGAGTTTTTCCACGTAAAAATCTTGCGTGTTCATTTATTTTTCGCATTGGGTTTTATTGCGCAATGATTTTTTGAGTGTTTATTGTTTACACCTATTCACCCCCCCTCTAGGTGTTTTTTCCCCTATTTAGATCCATATAGTTATAACCCAACATTTTATACCTCTCCCAAGGGATGGGATGAGTGATTGGCATGTTTATTCTCCTAAGCGATTATGTTGGCTGTAGACAACATAATGCTATGGAAGGAATGACATGTCATAGACTTTCGCTGGATTGGGTCGAGTGTTGTTTGGTGCTGTCCTGATGTTTGCATGTGGATTGCAGGTGGGCACGATGCCTCCCCGACGCAGGATGCGGACGCGTTCTCAGCCTTCCTCCTCCTATGAGCCTGAGCAGGAGGAGTCGGCACAGGGTCAGCAGAGTGAGGTACAGGAGCTTCGGGCTCAGATGGCTCAGTTGTCAGAGGCTGTGCGGCGCCAGGAAGAGACCATGGACCGGATGTTGCGCATATTGGAGCAGAGGGCGCAGCCTGTTGTTACTCCCCCTGAGAGTTTCCCCGCACCTCCTGTGCCAGCTGTGGCACCCCCAGTTGTATTAGCAGCACAGGCAGCCCCTATGGCACTGGGTACCAGTGGTCAGCTGTTCGGGACAGCAGGACCGTCGACCCCCGCAGAGCAGCGAGAGATGGCTGAATTGTTCATGGAATTCCGTCAGTCTGATTCACATCGTTTATCGGGGCAGAGTTCGGAGCACAGAGAGGCGGTGATGGCTGAGGTGGCTCCAGCTCCCGCAGGGATTTCAGGGGCGAAGCGCCCAGCACAGGATGTTGAGGGACAGATGAGTCGACAGGGACCTCCGAGACCTCCACGATCTCATCCTCAGGGTCGTGGGTTTCGGAGGCGCCAGAGGTCAGGTGGGCCCCGGCAGCAGCCACGGTATCAGCAGCACCAGCAGCGCCAGCAGTCTCAGCAGCATTACCCCCGACAGCAGCAGTTTCAGCAGCAGCATTATCGGCAGCCGCGATAGGAGCGGTGTGTCATCTGTGGCGGCCCTCATCCACCGTCGCAGTGTGACCAGAGACAGGGACGGTGTTTCCTTTGTTGAGAGTTGGGACATTTTCGAGCAGCTTGTCCCCGAGCCATTCTGTCAGTGCGACCCCTTGCTACAGCACCTCCCTTGCCAGTTTAGGAAGCGGGAGCCCCTCCGGTACACCTTCAGACAGAGTGGGGTACGACGTCGGGACAGACGGGACGACGATCTTCACCACCAAGCGGACGGGTTGATCCAGCCCTGGTGGAGGGCACCCCGGCAGCAGATCCTATCGCCGCAGGTATGACTTTATATTTTTTTCTGTTAGCTGAGTTGAGCTTTTTGGATACCGCTGCATCCTTCTGCACATGTTAGTAGGGCATTTGCATCTCTGCATGGATAGGGGATAGGAAGTTTGCTACAGGTAATTGTAATTGGATCCTTCACAGTATCCTGCGAGCAAAGGAGGATTGTGGGGCATGGCCAGGATAGCTTAGACTTTAAGAGGTACATCGGCAGATGTGACGGTTCAGTTACAGCTCCACGACTCAGATTGGGCACACGAGATGGACCAGTTGGTGTGGTAGCGTGCAACGATTGATTGTGCGTTGAGAACTGTGACCTTCCCGCGAGTTGGACAACAGGAGATCATTTTCACCGGTCACCGAGGCATCCTTTCTGCAGTAGTGGTGTCACGCCCCGGGGTCGAAACTGCGATCCGGGCTCGCTAACAGATCCGCCGCCCATACGGTGCACCCCGTATAGACGAAGCGTCTAACCTGCAAAAGAGAGATGCTATACTAAACAGATATCAGAGCTGTAAGTAACTGCTAAAAATAAAATAAAATAATACAATCCAAGTCCTCACCAAAAGTACATAAGTCGCTCAACTCTAAAATAAAAGTACAACTCTATACCTCACTACAAGGTCTCTCAAACAAGTAACTCTCAAAATATAAAAAGTGGGTACATCTACTCTCAGGACGACGACTGGCAGGGATCTAGCTCGCGACTCCCTCACCTCGATCTGAAGAAGCAGCAACTAGAGCAACAGGAACAGGAGTAGAAGTCCCTGGGGAAAAAGACACCACGACGGGTGTGAGAACTACATCCCACAGTAGTTCTCAGTGGGTGCCGTCAACAAGCCCAACGGTCTGCCCACTAAGTCTACTAGAGGCATGCTGCAACGAATGAAATACTGAAGAAAAGAGCTGGAAATGAATAACTCTACAGCTACTATGCCCCTATCTAGATGCTCAAAAAAGTGGAACAGATGATAACATGGTGCATCTACTAACGTATCAATGTAGTCACCCAATCTGAAACTGACTGCCTCCTCGGGTCCAGTCAAACCTGCGCCTACCTACTGCCGCACATCCTCAACAGGACGGGTCTACCGTAGGTATGTCCGTAGCTGCCAAAACTGTCTCAGCCAGAGGGACTGTGTCCGTAACTGCCAAAACTGGCTCAGTCAGAGGGACGGCGTCGACAAGTCACGATACCAAAGTGCAGACCCACCCCGGACGTGGCACTCGAGGGGAGCGACCCCAACAAGGACAAGGGTATCCGCGCACTCTGTCGAGTTGGCATTGCAGGCTATAGTCAGAATCCATGTTCACGCTCTGAAGGAAACAAACTCAGGATCCTCAAATATCTCGCACAACGGTCGGAGCACTCTCGACGACTCAGCTGATCAGCTCTCTCGAATCTCAAGACACAAGCAACTCCACCAACACAAAGCACAAAGTCGCATCCACTGCGAACAACTGCCTCAACAGGCCAAACATCGCATCCACTGCGAGAAACTGTCTCAACAGGCCAAACAGGCCGAACATCGCATCCACTGCGAATAACTGCCTCAACAGGCCAAACATCGCATCCACTGCGAACAACTGCCTCAACAGGCCAAACATCGCATCCACTGCGAGAAACTGTCTCAACAGGCCAAACAGGCCGAACATCGCATCCACTGCGAACAACTGCCTCAACAGGCCAAACATCGCATCCCTGCGAGAAACTGTCTCAACAGGCCAAACAGGCCGAACATCGCATCCACTACGAGAAACTGTCTCAACAGGCCAAACATCGCATTCACTGCGAATAACTGCCTCAACAGGCCAAACATCGCATCCACTGCGAGAAACTGTCTCAACAGGCCAAACAGGCCGAACATCGCATCCACTGCGAACAACAGCCTCAACAGGCCAAACATCGCAAACTCACTGACATGATAAACTCCACAACTGACACAATGAAGGGTCCGGGAACCCCGAAAGACTAGAACCTACAACCCAAATCAAACAAGAACAGGCTCTAGGCATAGCCTCTCGTTGTTCTCGTCCCAAGAAAAAAGGCAGACTTTGGAACCCAGACCACTCGAATCATCTCGGGTGGTTAACTTTATTGGAAAAGGATGACATTTCTTACCGAAAGCCATTTGATCTGAAAGAAATCCATATTTAATGATTTTTAGTTCTTTTTTAGGAAAACAGTTGAAAACGAGTTTTTATCTCCAAGCCTCGTAGAGCTAATGCCTTCGTCCAATCAAACAAGAATAGACTCCGGCGACCCTACGACGCTTGGAAGAAAACATTTGGTTGACCAAAATCATATGTGTGTGTCCAAAAATAGTTCTGGGTTCAAGGTCCTGCTAACACTGATATACCGCTGCCACTAACAAAGCGGCGATAGATAAAACAAGAAAATAAAACATCTCGGGACCGCCGTCTACCCAAACGGCTCCCGCCACAGATGAACAACCAGCTACATCTACCAGACTCCACGCTGCTCCCAAGCACGAGTGTAAAATGCATCCCACACTAAAAGAAATCCCGACCACTCGGCCCACTACCCGGGCGAGTAAAACACTATGTCCAGGAAGAAAAGAAGTGTGGATGTCTAAAACAGAATAAACCTAGCCCAAGTTGGCGTTTTCTACTGGTCTGGCTACACATGCAGCATATGACGGGGGTGCTAGGTCAAGTTGCAAGATAACAATAATTTACAGATAGTAGGAAACGAAAGATCGCATGATCATCGAATAACTCTACAATTAACAGTTATCACATTCTAGCATGCTACATAAGAATATCACTATCATGCATGGTCCTACTATAGCAGATTTAACGAACATTCCATCAATCTTGGAGACAGGGCCACCCACCTGAAAGTGCACAACTGTCCAAGGTCGTACAGCTAAGAATGCCTAGAAACAGATATAGCAGTACATCCACCAAGGCAACAGTGCTCAATACATCCTGGGTACAAAACACATTCCAAAAATTACACTTAATTCCACTAAATTCCACATATTAAAAATCTGCGGTGAACAGTCCTCTTTCTGCGAAAATTTCACCTGCTGAAAGTGCCCAAAAAATTCCAATAAAAATATCAAAGCGATCGTCGCGTCGAGACCTTCGAAACGGGTACCTGCACGTCCAAAACTGAGCCCCGTAGGCCGAGTTACAAATTCCACAGTACCGACGCGCAAACAATCACAACCACACAACTGTAAACTCTTGCACAGATAAAAAGGGAATAGTATACCTCCGGTAAGGTCTCAGAAAAATCCAAGAAAAATACGATGATAATCCTCGCGACGAGTAGATGCAAAAAGTGTACAGGCTCGTCTTGATCCGATGCTCGAGTGCGGAGATAAAATTCTGACAAGGGGATGCTGTCCAAAACTCCACCAACAAAATAGTGGCTTAGAAATGTCTCGAAAACTGTGCCATAACCTCTGAATCCAGCAAGATGATTCATACGGAAAACAAAGGCGTACCTCTGATGAATCTAATGCCGTGAAAATCGTCCAAAAATACTGTCGGAGTAGCTCTTTGGACCTCTCAGACCGAACTGCGACGATAATGGGCCTCCGATGAAATATCGTCACTCTGTGCTCCGATGCCGAAGTCGTCGACGCCGCGGCTTCCAAAAAAATCCGGGCCTCTGCCAGAAGATGCGCAACACGAAGATCTCCAACTTTGCTTAAGGGTCCAAAGGCAGGGGAGCTCGAGAAAAGGGGCAAAAAGCCCTAGCCATCAGCCTATTTATAGGCCCAGCCCGAAAAATCCCAGATTTTGGACTTTTGTCCCAAAACCGGGCGCCCAGAACTTCCGGGCTGCTACAGTAACGGGCCCGGCCCGTTACTGTTCACGCCCGGAAAATCCCCAGGCCGCAACGTAGCCACCCGAACAGGGTACAGCCAAATGGGCCAACCGTGTTGCGCCACGTGGCAAGCGCCGGAGCCGACGCGTGGCACCCTCGAGCGGGAAGCGCGGGTCAGCGCGCCCACGCCGCGCCCACGCGCGCCCACTCGCGCCTGTCGGGCACGCCGCCCGAGGCCACCAAACCCTGTTCCGTGGACCGCGCGCACAACACCGCACCAACCAAGATCTGCCACGTGTCCAACCACGGTCCACCGTGCACCCGCGCCATTCCCGTGGACCGCGCCCACTGCGCCCGCCAACCGGGAGCCGCCACGTGGCCAGCGCCCGGGTGCACGCCTCCGCGGTGGACCGCGCGCCTCCGCCGCCGCCAGCCGCCGCGCTCCGCCGCCCGCCGCCGCCGCCGGCGCCTCTCCGGCCGCCGAAACAGTACCCCAAGACCTCAAAATGCGTGTTTTCGCATCCGGGCTCCGAAAAATACAAGTAAGTAGTCCATCTTGACCGTTTTCGCACGCTGAATCCAAATCCGAAGTCCGTTTGGCCAAATTCCACTTCTAAAATTTTTCGAAATTCCCGGAAAAGTAAACTTGATCCATTTTTCTTGCCGGTCACTTCCTTGGTTCCAATAAGCGCGCAAAAACCTCAGTCACCCAATATGGTTCTCCTGATAAGCAAACTTGCTCCAATTACACCAGGAATCCATTTCTTGGGCCCGAAACGTGCACAAACACTCCCAGAAGCCACTAATCCATCAATAAACCTTAAGTGGGGATTCGGGTCCTCACAAGTGGCTTCAGCGGTTTGGGTTTGGTGCTACCCGTTGAGCGTAGGTGACGCCTAGGACTAGAGGTTGTGTCTCTAGGGGTCATGGTTAGGGTTGTGTTTTTCTTTTTAGGGGCATGGATAGATCGTAGCTTCCGTTTTTGTTGCCACAGCAGGAACGGCGTCAACACTTCTCTCCCATTTTTCTCGCCCTTGTGCTGAAATTTGCGAACAGGACGAAAGATTCGAAAGGCCACTCCAGAGATGGAGACGGTGCTCGAACCTGTTCTTGTTTGATTGGGGCGAGGGCACTGGTCTTTCGGAATTTTCGAACTTTTCGCTAATTTCAGTTGTTTTCTAATTTGAGAGTTGGGGGTTGATGACTTTCCTGCTGGTGGGGCCCTTACCTTTCTGTTGGTTGCGTTGGCGTAATTCGTGTAGTTGGAACGAGTAGAGTTGGCTGATCTTCTTTGTCCCCAGTTTTTGGAATTTCTGAGGATTTCCAGCTTTGATTTCACTTTGTGGGGGGGGGGTGTGTAGCGACTGGGGAGTTGGAGACTGTGTTGATGGATGCTTACCTTTGGGCTTAGAGACTCTCTTTTGAGCCGTGTTTGTTTCGAGGACGAAACTTTCTTTTAGTGAGGGAGGATGTGAGGACCCGAATCCCCACTTAAGGTTTATTGATGGATTAGTGGCTTCTGGGAGTGTTTGTGCGCGTGTCAGGCCCAAGAAATGGATTCCTGGTGTAATTGGAGCAAGATTGCTTATCAGGAGAACCATATTGGGTGACTGAGATTTTTGCGCGCATATTGGAACCAAGGAAGTGACCCGGCAAGAAAAATAGATCAAGTTTACTTTTTCGGGAATTTTTGACAAATTTTAGAAGTGGAATTTGGCCAAACGGACTTCGGATTTGGATTCAGCGCGCGAAAACGATCGAAATAGACTATTTACTTGTATTTTTCGGAGCCCGGATGACACGGCACGGATTTCGAGGCAACTTCTACTGTTCCGGCGCGGCGGGCGGCGGCGGGCAGCGGCGGCGCGGGCTTGGGCAGGCGGCGGAGCGGCCGCGTGCAGGCGCGCGGGCGCGCGGGCAGGCGCGCGGTCCACGCGGCCGGCTTGCACCATGGGGCTGACACGTGGCGTCTTGTGGGTGGCCGGTTCTGTAGGCGCGGTCCACAGATTTTGTGTGTGTGCACGGTGGACCGGGGATGCACACGTGGCGGCTTTTGGTTGGCGGGTCCTGGTGCGCGCGGTCCACGCAGCGGCTGAAGCAGGTGGCCGTACGGCAGGGCGGTTGGGGGGACGACGTGGGGGCGCCACGTGGCGCCCCGTGGTTGGCCGGGCACAGCCCCGCACGTCCGCGTGTCGGGACACACGGCGTCGCGCGGTTCGCGGGCGCACGTGCGCCGGGCGCGGGGAGCGCGTCTGGGCCACGTGGCGGCCCGAATTTTGGGCCAAAGTCCAAAAGCTTGTTCTTTTCGGGATGGGCCTATAAATAGGCTGATGGCTTGGGCTTTTTGCCCCTTTTCCCGAGCTCCCCTGCCTTTGGACCCTTAAGAAAAGTTGGAGATCTTCGTGTTGCGCATCTTTTGGCGGAGGCCCGGATTTTTTGGAAGCCGCGGCGTCGACGACTTCGGCATCGGAGCACAGAGTGACGATATTTCATCGGAGGCCCGTTATCGTCGCAGTTCGGTCTGAGAGGTCCACAGAGCTACTCCAATAGTATTTTTGGACGATTTTTGCGGCGTTGGATTCATGAGAGGTACGCCTTCGTTTTCCGTATTGATCATCTTGATGGATTCAGAGGTTATGGCACGGTTTTCGAGACATTTCTAAGCCACTGTTTTGCTGGTGGAGTTTTGGATAGCATCCCATTGTCGGAATTTTATCTCCGCACTCGAGCTTCAGATCAAGACGAGCCTGTACACTTTTTACATCTACTCGTCGCGAGGATTATCATCGTATTTTTCTTGGATTTTTCTGAGACCTTACCGGAGGTATACTATTCCCTTTTTATCTGTACAAGAGTTATAGTTGTGTGGATGTGATTGTTTGCGCGCCGGTACTGTGGAATTTGTAACTCGGCCTACGGGGCTCAATTTTGGACGTACAGGTACCTGTTTCGAAGGTCTCGACGCGACGATCGCTGTGATATTTTTACTGGAATTTTCTGGGCACTTTCAGCAGGTGAAATTTTCGCAGAAAGAGGACTGTTCACCGCAGATTTTTAATATGTGGAATTTAGTGGAATTAAGTGTAATTTTTGGAATGTGTTTTGTACCCAGGATGTATTGAGCACTGTTGGCTTGGTGGATGTACTGCTATATCTGTTTCTGTGCATTCTTAGCTGTACGACCTTGGACAGTTGTGCACTTTCAGGTGGGTGGCCCTGTCTCCAAGATTGATGGAATGTTCGTTAAATCTGCTATAGTAGGACCATGCATGATAGTGATATTCTTGTGTAGCATGCTAGAATGTGATAACTGTTAATTCTAGAGTTATTCGATGATCATGCGATCTTTTGTTTCCTACTATCTGTAAATTATTGTTATCTTGGAACTTGACCTAGCACCCCCGTCATATGCTGCATGTGTATCCAGACCAGTAGAAAACTCCAACTTGGGCTAGGTTTATTCTGCTTTAGACATCCACACTTCTTTTCTTCCTGGACATAGTGTTTTACTCGCCCGGGTAGTGGGCCGAGTGGTCGGGATTTCTTTTAGTGTGGGATGCATTTTACACTCGTGCTTGGGAGCAGAGTGGAGTCTGGGAGATGTAGCTGGTTGTTCATCGGTGGCGGGAGCCGTTTGGGTAGACGGCGGTCCCGAGATGTTTTATTTTCTTGTTTTATCTGTCGCCGCTGTGTTATTGGTAGCGGTATATCAGTGTTAGCAGGACCTTGAACCCAGAACTGTTTTTGGACACACACATATGATTTTGGTCAACCAAATATTTTCTTCCAAGCGTCGTAGGGTCACCTGAGTCTGTTCTTGTTTGATTGGACGAAGGCATTAGCTCTACGAGGCTTGGATATAAAAACTCATTTTCAACTGTTTTCCTAAAAAGAACTAAAAATCATTAAATCTGGATTTCTTTCAGATCAAATGGCTTTCGGTAAGAAAAGTCATCTTTTTCCAATAAAATTAACCACCCGAGATGATTCGAGTGGTCTGGGTTCCAAGGTCTGCCTTTTTTCTTGGGACGAGAACAGCGAGAGGCTATGCCTAGAGCATGTTCTTGGTTGATTTGGGTTGTAGGTTCTAGTCTTTCGGGGTTCCCGGACCCTTCATTGTGTCAGTTGTGGAGTTTATCATGTCAGTGAGTCTGCGATGTTTGGCCTGTTGAGACAGTTGTTCGCAGTGGATGCGATGTTTGTCCTGTTGAGGCAGTTGTTCGCAGTGGATGCGATGTTCGGCCTGTTTGGCCTGTTGAGACAGTTTCTCGTAGTGGATGCGATGTTTGGCCTGTTGAGGCAGTTGTTCGCAGTGGATGCGATGTTCGGCCTGTTTGGCCTGTTGAGACAGTTTCTCGCAGTGGATGCGATGTTTGGCCTGTTGAGGCAGTTGTTCGCAGTGAATGCGATGTTCGGCCTGTTTGGCCTGTTGAGACAGTTTCTCGTAGTGGATGCGATGTTTGGCCTGTTGAGGCAGTTGTTCGCAGTGGATGCGATGTTTGGCCTGTTGAGGCAGTTATTCGCAGTGGATGCGATGTTCGGCCTGTTTGGCCTGTTGAGACAGTTTCTCGCAGTGGATGCGATGTTTGGCCTGTTGAGGCAGTTGTTCGCAGTGGATGCGACTTTGTGCTTTGTGTTGGTGGAGTTGCTTGTGTCTTGAGATTCGAGAGAGCTGATCAGCTGAGTCGTCGAGAGTGCTCCGACCGTTGTGCGAGATGTTTGAGGATCCTGAGTTTGTTTCGTTCAGAGCGTGAGCGTGGATTTTGACTATAGCCTGCAGTGCCAGCTCGACAGAGTGCGCGGATACCCTTGTCCTCGTTGGGGTCGCTCCCCTCGAGTGCCACGTCCGGGGTGGGTCTGCACTTTGGTATCGCGACTTGTCGACGCCGTCCCTCTGACTGAGCCAGTTTTGGCAGTTACGGACGCCGTCCCTCTGACTGAGCCAGTTTTGGCAGTTACGGACACAGTCCCTCTGGCTGAGCCAGTTTTGGCAGCTACGGACATACCTACAGTAGACCCGTCCTGTTGAGGATGTGCGGCAGTAGGTAGGCGCAGGTTTGACTGGACCCGAGGAGGCAGTCAGTTCAGATGGGTGACTATACTGATGTGTTAGTAGATGCACCATTTTTATCATCTATTCCACTTTTTGAGCATCTAGATAGGGGCATAGTAGCTGTAGAGTTATTCATTTCCAGCTCGTTTTTCTTCAGTATTTCATTTGTTTCAGCATGCCTCTAGTAGACTTAGTGGGCAGACCGTTGGGCTTGTTGGCGGCACCCACTGAGAACTTGTCACGCCCCCGGGGTTTTTGAGTCAATCAAAGCGGAAAATTGCGTGTCTATTTTTTTTTCCAATATAGTAACATAAGCCTCATCCCCGGTGCGTGCCAGACCGCCACATACACAAATTCTCTCTGCCCACGGACAGAGTCTCCTTTGTATATGCACGGCGTCTCATTTACAACATCAAACATCAAACATCAAACATCAACCATCAACCATACAGCAGACATACATCACCAATCAAAGCAAGTTTATAAAGCGGCGTCAACGTTTGGAAAGGATAAAACCCAGCGTTTGGGAAACCAGTGCCCACACGGCACTTCGTTTTGAGAAAACATTTTCGCAACCAATCAGTTTATTGTGAAAACGTGCCGCGTAAGAAAACACCACTAAAAATATCAAAAGTATAAAAGTACACCTCATCCACAGAGCTAACTAATACAAGTCCACAACTAAGGTAATCCACAAGCAAGAGACTATGTAAAGTATGAAGGAAAATGAGATGGAAAAACCAAGTGTCATGACTACGGTCCTCGCGACGCAGTCTCACCGCCCTCCCGGCTAACGCACCTAGTAGCACCTGTCACGGAGTGGGTAACGTCAGTGACAAACAAAGTAGATGTTTAAATAACAACAAGGAAAGAAGAGCAAACCGATTACACCAGGACCTTTCGCTAAAAACCTGAAACTTACATTACTCATTTCATTTACTTTAGTGCCACCGTCCCGTCAGGGTAGTCAACGTTTCTCTCCGAGGGACTATTGATGCCCTCTTCACGGGGCTAGTGCGGTACCCTTAGCAGCCGTGAAGAGGTCCCCCACCATACGTGGGGAGCACGAGTCAAATAGACCACTTCTCCGAAAAAGTACACCCATGCGGAGGCCAATCCGCCTGTGTACGTGCAGCATCCGAAAACGGATTTGCCGAGATCGGCGTGTATTCAGCACCGCGACCGCAGCCGCTACAATCATTATATAAGATAAAATGCGATCATGCGAAAGGTTAGATAGTCCATCTACTTTGTTAGACATATTAAGAATACTTTTTGCGATGATAGATGCACTTACTGCACTTGTTGCACTTATAGCAACTGTACCCACCTTGTTGAAGAGAAATCGGAACACCTGAATCCTTTGCGCACTCCCGCTGCGCACCTGGACCTAAAGAAAGTCCGCAAGGATAACTATGATCAGAAACACACACTAACATCTTAAATCGGAAAGACCCCAATTTAATCTTTGACGGAAAAGCCCGGCACCGTCCGGTTTGCCGAAACCGGAACCCCGCGCCGCCGACGCTGCCCGTCGGAGCCCCGCGCGGCTCGAAACCGCGCGGTGTGGCTCCGCGGGCGGCGCCCCCGCGGCGCGGCCCTCGCGCGGCGCCCGTGCGGGTGCTGCCCGCGCGGCGGCCGCGCGGTGCCCGTGCGGCGCCCGCGCGGGTGCGGGCCTGTGCGGCGCCCGCACAGGTGCGGGCCCGCGCGGCGCCCGCGCGGGGTTGTCCGCGCGGCGCCCGTGCGGGTGCCCCGCGCGGCGCCCGCGCGGTTGCGGGTCCGCGCGGGTGCAGCCCGCGCGGCAGCCGCGCGGTGCCCGCGCGGTTGCGGGCCCGCGCGGGTGTCGTCCGCGCGGCAGCCGCGCGGTGCCCGGGCGGTTGCGGGCCCGCGCGGGTGCCGTCCGTGCGGTGCCCGCGCGGTTGCGGGCCCGCGCGGGTGTCGCCCGCGCGGCGGCCGTGCGGCGCCCCGCGGCGCCCCCGCGGGTACGACCCGCGCGGGGCCCGCGCGGTGCCCGCGCGGTCCCGTCGCCGCTTGCGGCGGCGACCGGCCGTCCGCGGCTCTCCTCCGCGCGATGCCCTAGCGGCACCGCGCGTCTCCGCCGTCCGTTCCGTGCCCGCATGATGACGATGACGGCGACGGTGACGGAGACGACGGAGAAACCCAAAAACTCGACAAGAAGGACGACGGAAAAAATCCCGAAAAATTATTAAAAATATTCTACTAACCGGAGATCGTCGGGAAGGTCGCCCGGTCGCGTTCTTGCCTACGGTTCGATGTCCGGGAAGATCGGGCTCCTTTTCTTTCTCCTTTTCCTTCCTTCCGGCTAGGGTTCCGTCTTTTCTTTTCCTCTTTCTTTCTCTCCTCTCCGGTTAGGGTTTTATTATTTTCTTTTTCTCTTCTCCCGATAACCGGGATACTTATATATTCCCTATTATTTAATTATGTGTGTTTAATTAATTTCCTCATTAATTCGTACGTAAGAAAGTTCTATTTTCCGTCACCGGACAATCTAATTATTTAATTAATTAAATAATTATCCCCTACGAGATAACCCACCTTATCTCATACGGGTGCAAGATATTTTGCACGGATTTTGATGCGTGACTAATCACCGCGTCACTAAAGGTTCCGTTCCGGGAGATCCCGTTATCGGATTTCGGATCCGTTCGCACCGTCGGTCATCATTTTCCGCGCTCTATCGCGGAAAAATAACCGCACCACCCACCGACCGACTTTATAAAATTTAATAATTTTATTTCACTTAAGGCTTAAGTAATTACATGTGAGTTCAAAAATAACCCTAAGGGTCGGATCACTACACCACTCACACTTTATAAAAAGTTTCGTCCCGAAACTTAAGTACAACCCTTACTAAAACAAATCAGGAAAACATTCCCTCATCTTCGCTTCCAGTTCCCACGTCGCCTCGCACTCTTCGTGGTTGCTCCACTGGACCTTTACATAGGGAATAGTTCGATTGCGCAACTTCTTGTCCTCCCTTGCCAAAATCCGCACCGGCGTCTCCTCGACGCTCAAATCCTCTCGCAACTCGATGGTGGAGGTATCCAAGGCATGAGAGGGGTCAGCGAGGTACTTCCGGAGCATTGAGACATGGAACACGTTGTGGACTCGTTCGAGGTTCGGCGGCAAGGCTAATCGGTACGCCACCGGTCCTACGCGTTCCAGGATTTCGAACGGTCCCACGTACCTCGGGCTTAGCTTTCCCTTTATGCCGAAACGTCGGTTCCCCTTGGAGGGCGAAACTCGGAGTAACACATGCTCACCCACCATGAACTCTAAGTCTCGGCGTCTGTTGTCCGCGTAGCTTTTCTGTCTGCTCTGGGCGGTCAGTAGCCTTTGCCTAATCAATCGCACCTTTGCTTCGGTCTCCTCCACCAAATCTGGGCCCAGAAACTTACGCTCACCTAAGTCGTCCCAGCATATTGGAGACCGACAGCGGCGCCCGTACAGGGCCTCGTACGGTGCCATCTGAATGCTGGCCTGGTAACTGTTATTGTAGGCAAATTCCACCAGGGGCAAACACCGTGCCCACCCTTCGCCCAAGTCCAAAACGCATGCTCGAAGCATGTCCTCCACGATCTGTATCACCCGCTCTGATTGTCCATCGGTCTGCGGGTGAAAAGCCGTACTGAAGTGCAACTTGGTACCCATTGCTTGTTGCAGGCTTCGCCAAAAGTTTGACACAAATCGCGTGTCCCTGTCCGACGTGATAGATGTCGGTACCCCATGCAACCTTACTATCTCGTTGATGTAAGTTTGTGCCAGTCGTTCCCGTGTCCACGTCGTGTGTATGGGCAGAAAGTGGGCCGATTTCGTCAAACGGTCCACAATCACCCATATTGCATCGTGTCCCTGTGGCGATCTCGGGAATCCGGTCACAAAATCCATGGTAATCATGTCCCACTTCCACTCGGGCACCGGTAAAGGTTGCAATTTTCCTGCCGGGCGCTGATGCTCGGCCTTCACCTGTTGGCACACCAGGCAGTGTGCCACAAATCGAGTCACGTCTCCCTTCATTTTGGGCCACCAGAAGGTCTGTTTGACGTCCTTGTACATCTTCGTTCCCCCGGGGTGCGCTGCATATGGGGCAGTATGCGCCTCCCGCAGGATTTCCTCTTTGAGTTCCGGTAGATCCGGCACGCAGATTCGTCCCCGAAATCGTATCGTGCCGTCGGAGTCCACTGTGAAATCACCTTCCTGGTCGGCGGTTATCCTACTTCGCACCAGCTGGAGTTGGTCATCAGTCGATTGCCCTTCGAGAATCCTGTCCAGCAAGGTAGGTCTGACCACCAGTGTCAGAAGTTGTGCGACTGTACCTGCCGGTACTACTTCTAGTCTCAATCGCGAAAATTCCGCAATTAGACTATCTTGCTGGGTGATGGCACTTACACCTGCCTCCTCGGCCTGCCCCTTGCGACTCAGGGCGTCGGCCACCACGTTTGCCTTTCCCGGGTGATAGTGGATCGTTAAATCGTAATCCTTCAGTAGCTCGAGCCACCGCCTTTGTCGCAGATTTAGCTCCTTTTGGGTGAAAAGGTACTTGAGACTCTTATGATCTGAGTACACATTGCAGTGTGCCCCATACAGGTAGTGTCTCCACAGCTTGAGGACGAACACCACCGCTGCGAGTTCCAAATCGTGCACGGGGTAATTCCGCTCGTACTCCTTGAGCTGCCTTGACGCATAGGCTATAACCTTTCCCCGTTGCATGAGTACTCCACCCAGTCCATTTCGCGACGCATCGCAATACACTTCATAATCCTCCCCTGGTTCTGGCAGGGCGAGAATCGGGGCTCGCGTCAATCTATCCTTGAGCTCCTCGAAGCTCTTCTGACATTTGTCCGTCCAGATAAACTTTTCCCCCTTTTTTAGTCAAACGGTTTAAGGGGGTGGCTATCTTGGAGAAACCCTCCACGAAGCGCCGGTAATACCCGGCTAATCCCAGGAAGCTTCGAATCTCCGTCACCGTTGTCGGTTGGGGCCAGTCCGTCACCGAATCTATCTTCTTCGGATCCACCGCGACTCCAGCCGCCGAGATTACGTGCCCCAAGAAACCGACCTCACGGAGCCAAAACTCACACTTTTTGAGTTTGGCGTAGAGTTTCTGTTCCCGTAGGGTCTGGAGGACTGTGCGCAGGTGTTCTTCATGTTCCTCGTCTGTACGGGAGTAGATGAGGATATCGTCGATGAAGACCACCACGAATAAGTCCAGGAAGGGTTTGAATACCCTGTTCATCATATCCATGAACACCGCCGGGGCATTTGTGAGCCCGAACGGCATTACCGTAAATTCGTAATGGCCATAGCGAGTTCGGAAAGCCGTTTTGGGGATGTCCTCCCCCTTAACCCGGACCTGATGATAGCCCGACTGCAGGTCGATCTTTAAAAATACCGTCGCCCCCTGTAATTGGTCGAAGAGGTCGTCGATCCTTGGCAGGGGGTACTTGTTCTTAACGGTGACCTTATTTATCTCCCGGTAGTCGATGCACAACCGGAGAATTCCGTCCTTCTTTCTCACAAACAGGACGGGCGCGCCCCAGGGTGACGCGCTTGGTCTGATAAAACCCTTGTCCAAAAGGTCCTCCAACTGTGCCTTGAGTTCTTTCAACTCCGCGAAGGCCATCCTGTACGGTGCCTTGGTGATGGGTTTGGTGCCGGGAAGCAACTCAATAGGGAAGTCAACCTCTCGTTCCGGCGGCATTCCGGGGAGCTCCGCCGGAAACACGTTCGGAAATTTCCTTATCACGGGACCGCTGAACCTATTCTGGGGTGCGGCCCTGAACTACCTAACGGCCCATTGGGTTCTCGGCTACAAGGCTTAGGGTGGGGCCTATTTATTCCTTGCATGGCCCTTAACGGGCCCCGAGTACACAAGGTCCTCCTATGCTTCGTAGCCCGCCCGCGTACATCGACCGGGGAAGGCTTCGCCTAATACTTAAGGATTCTAGAGAGAGAGAGGGAGAGGAAGAGAGAGAGAGAGAGATTCTATCTGAGGTAGCAGGCTAAGGTGTAACCGGTGCTCCTATTCTAGGAGGAAAAAGAAGAAAAAAAAAAAAGTTACCTGCCGTTACTAGGTCTGGGACGCCGCGTCCCCCACTGTTGTATCCCTGGGAGCCCGTCCACAGCCCCTGGGCCAGCATCGTACGGCGTGCTGGGGAAGAGACTTGACGTCTGACGAGTCTGCGGATTGCTGGTCGCCGGGCAAATCCTTTGGCTGAACGGGGGCCGCAGTACTCTCTGGTCCTTTCTGCTGTGGTGGCGCGGCGGCGGCGGGCCTCTGAGGGCAGAAGGCACGAGAGTGGTCCGGCAAGCCGCACTGGTTGCAGTAATGGTACCTCCAGGTACATTCTTCCACCGGGTGAGCACCCTCGCAAACGACGCACGGTCCCTGAGGCGATTTTGCGCTCCTTGCTGGTGTCGGTTCATCCTTTCGCGCTTTCTCCGATCGTCCTCCTCCTCGACCCTCTTGGGTAGGGTCCCCTTGCGGGACGGGTATAGTAGTCCTCTCCGTCCCCTCCGGTCGCGGTGCTGGAGGTCTGGTGGTGCCCGGCTTCCGGGGGCACTCGTAGCGCGAGTGGCCTGGCCTGCCGCATCGGTAGCAGTGGCCGTGTCTCCATGGACAATCAGTAACCTGATGCGCCCCACTGCATATAGGGCATGGCTTCCTCTGCGGTTTGGGTTCTCCTCTCATTGCCTTTCCATAATTTCCCTCGGTCTTCGGGCGCTTGAGCGCCGGGCCTTCCCGGAAGGGGGCCCCCATCGATCCAGGATAGTAGAATCCTTGCCGAGCACGTGCCTCGGCCAATTCTTGCTCCGCCCGCAAGGCCAGATTGACGGCCTCATTGAAATTGGGGTAACCCGCAGGTGGTATCCCCCGATAGGCGTCGTCCCAGGCGCCTCGAGGGGCGCGGCCGACACCCTCGAAGTCTTGAGTCAGCAGGCATAGGCGCTCAGTAAGTGTTAGCAATTGCCCTGCTATGTCGCGTAGCTGATTGCGGAGTAAACGGTTGGCTGCGACCGTGGGATCCATCCTGTCCATTGGGAATTAGTTAGCGCTCGGTGGCCGAATCCTGGCCGTTGTTTGCTGTAACAAAGAAACCATGTCAACCCTATGGTTATAACCCTAGTACCCCGTCTTACGATTACACCTATATTACGTTCCCGTTTTCCCCGTACTCTCACGTACTACGCACCTACACCTTGGTTATCTCATGTCCAATCTGCTTGTGGCACCTTACACTGTGGATGTGGATCATGTCTACTATGGTTATGGTTGTATTTCTCTGATACCATTTAATCTGTCACGCCCCCGGGGGTTTTTGAGTCAATCAAAGCGGAAAATTGCGTGTCTATTTTTTTTTCCAATATAGTAACATAAACCTCATCCCCGGTGCGTGCCAGACCGCCACATACACAAATTCTCTCTGCCCACGGACAGAGTCTCCTTTGTATATGCACGGCGTCTCATTTACAACATCAAACATCAAACATCAACCATCAACCATACAGCAGACATACATCACCAATCAAAGCAAGTTTATAAAGCGGCGTCAACGTTTGGAAAGGATAAAACCCAGCGTTTGGGAAACCCGTGCCCACACGGCACTTCGTTTTGAGAAAACATTTTCGCAATCAATCAGTTTATCATGAAAACGTGCCGCGTAAGAAAACACCACTAAAAGTATCAAAAGTATAAAAGTACACCTCATCCACAGAGCTAACTAATACATGTCCACAACTAAGGTAATCCACAAGCAAGAGACTATTTAAAGTATAAAGGAAAATGAGATGGAAAACCAAGTGTCCTGACTACGGTCCTCGCGACGCAGTCTCACCGCCCTCCCGGCTAACGCACCTAGTAGCACCTGTCACGGAGTGGGTAAAGTCAGTGACAAACAAAGTAGATGTCTAAATAACAACAAGGAAAGAAGAGCAAACCGATTACACCAGAACCTTTCGCTAAAAACCTGAAACTTACATTACTCATTTCATTTACTTTAGTGCCACCGTCCCGTCAGGGTAGTCAACGTTTCTCCCCGAGGGACTATTGATGCCCTCTTCACGGGGCTAGTGCGGTACCCTTAGCAGCCGTGAAGAGGTCCCCCACCATACGTGGGAGCACGGGTCACATAGACCACTTTCTCCGGAAAAGTACACCCATGCGGAGGCCAATCCGCCTGTGTACGTGCAGCATCCGAAACCGGATTTGCCGAGATCGGCGTGTAGTGAGCACCGCGACCGCAGCCGCTACAATCATTATATAAGATAAAATACATCATGCGAAAGGTTAAACTGTCCATCTACTTTGTTAGACAAATTGAGAGCACTTTTTGCGATGATAGATGCACTTACTGCACTTGTTGCACTTATAGCAACTGTACCCACCTTGTTGAAGAGAAATCGGAACACCTGAATCCTTTGCGCACTCCCGCTGCCCACCTGGTCCTAAAGAAAGTCCGCAAGGATAACTATGATCAGAAACACACACTAACATCTTAAATCGGAAAGACCCCAATTTAATCTTTTGACGGAAAAGCCCGGCACCGTCCGGTTTGCCGAAACCGGAACCCCCGCGCCGCCGACGCTGCCCGTCGGAGCCCCGCGCGGCTCGAAACCGCGCGGTGTGGCTCCGCGCGGCGCCCCCGCGGCGCGGCCCTCGCGCGGCGCCCGTGCGGGTGCTGCCCGCGCGGCGCCGCGCGGGTGCGGCCCCGCGCGGTGCCCGTGCCGCGCCCGTGCGGCGCCCGCGCGGGTGCGGGCCTGTCCGGCGCCCGCACGGTGCTTGCCGGCGCGGCGCCCGCGCGGGGTTGTCCGTGCGGCGCCCGTGCGGGCCCCGCGCGGCGCCCGCGGGTTCCGCGGTTGCGGGTCCGCGCGGGTGCCGTGCCCGCGCGCTGTTGCGGGCCCGCGCGGGTGTCGTCCGCGCGGCAGCCGCGCGGTCCCGCGCGGTTGCGGGCCCGCGCGGTTGCCGTCCGCGCGTGCCCCGCGCTTTGCGGGCCCGCGCGGGTGTCGCCCGCGCGGCGCCCGCGCGGGTACGACCCGCGCGGTGCCCGCGTGTCCCGTCGCCGCTTGCGGCGGCGACCGGCCGTCCGCGGCTCTCCTCCGCGCGATGCCCTAGCGGCACCGCGCGTCTCCGCCGTCCGTTCCGTGCCCGCATGATGACGATGACGGCGACGGTGACGGAGACGACGGAGAAACCCAAAAACTCGACAAGAAGGACGACGAAAAAAATCCCGAAAAATTATTAAAAATATTCTACTAACCGGAGATCGTCGGGAAGGTCGCCCGGTCGCGTTCTTGCCTACGGTTCGATGTCCGGGAAGATCGGGCTCCTTTTCTTTCTCCTTTTCCTTCCTTCCGGCTAGGGTTCCGTCTTTTCTTTTCCTCTTTCTTTCTCTCCTCTCCGGTTAGGGTTTTATTATTTTCTTTTTCTCTTCTCCCGATAACCGGATACTTATATATTCCCTATTATTTAATTATGTGTGTTTAATTAATTTCCTCATTAATTCGTACGTAAGAAAGTTCTATTTTCCGTCACCGGACAATCAAATTATTTAATTAATTAAATAATTATCCCCTACGAGATAACCCACCTTATCTCAAACGGGTGCAAGATATTTTGCACGGATTCCGATGCATGACTAATCACCGCGTCACTAAGGGTTCCGTTCCGAGAGATCCCGTCATCGGATTTCGGATCCGTTCGCACCGTCGGTCATCATTTTCCGCGCTCTATCGCGGAAAAATAACCGCACCACCCACCGACCGTGTGACACCCCCGGAATTTGGATTAGTCCTCTATATAAATGATATAATAGGACTAAATCTCTAACCCGGCTATAGCATTTTGGATGGTAGCAAGATCCAAGAGGAACATGAGAGTTAAGCGTGCTAGAGCTAGAGTATTTCTAGGATGGGTGACCCCCTGGGAAGTTGGGGCGTCACAGTTGGTATCAGAGCCATTCACCAGCCGGAAATGTGAGATGAGTCTCGGCTGAGCCAGGGTTATATAGCGGGTAGAGCGAGGCTCCCCGGCTAATGACCGTTGTGAGTGGAGTGCAGCTCCTCACAAGGTCGGCTAAGGCTAGCGAGACGAGTCTCACATCGCCTGGTGCTTGTGAGTGTGCTTGAGCCTGACGTGGACGTCAGGGCTTAAAGGGGGGAAGAATGTGACACCCCCGGAATTTGGATTAGTCCTCTATATAAATGATATAATAGGACTAAATCTCTAACCCGGCTATAGCATTTTGGATGGTAGCAAGATCCAAGAGGAACATGAGAGTTAAGCGTGCTAGAGCTAGAGTAGTTCTAGGATGGGTGACCCCCTGGTAAGTTGGGGCGTCACAGACCGACTTTATAAAATTTAATAATTTTATTTCACTTAAGGCTTAAGTAATTACATGTGTCACGCCCCCGAGGGTTTTTGAGTCTTTTGAAGCGGAAAAACGTGTCTATATTTTTTTTTTCTTTTAATAAGGTGGCATATACTTCACCCCGGTGCGTGCCAGACCGCCACATACACGAATTCACTCCGTCCACGGACAGAGTCTCCTTCGTATATGTACGGCGTCTCACTACAACATATAAATCATTCATAAACATCATACATCACACACCAACCAACAACCATGCAGTAGACATACATCATATTCAGAGTTTAATCGTTTAATTAATGCACGTCATTTAAGCGGCGTCAAAGTTTGGAAAAGATAAAACCAGAGTTGTAAAACCCGTGCCCACACGGCACTTCCTTTTTGAGAAAACATTTTCGCAACCTTTATCTTATCATAAAATATGCCGCCATGTAAACACTACTGAAAGGATCATCACAGAAAACTACACCTCATCCACAGAGCTAACTAAAACATATCCACATATAAGGTGATCCACAAGCAACTAGAAATAGTATAAAGGGAAATGAGTCATAAATACGATAACCAAGAGTCCGACTACGATCCTCACGACGCAGTCCCACCGCCATCCCGGCTAACGCACCTAGGAATACCTGTCACGGAGTGGGTAAAGTCAGTGACAAACAAAGTAGATGTGTAACAATATCAAAAGGGATAAAACATACGAACGCGCCGATTACGCCATAACCTTTCGTTAAACACTTGCACATTAATTTACCCTGGGCACCATTCCCAGACCACTTGTCGGGGAGACTAAAGTCCCCCCCTCGTGCACAAACACCTACTTGATGCTTTTACCTCTCACTCGCGGTGCTGGTGTGACACCTCAGCTGGCGCGAAGAGGTCCCCGCTTGCACCATTACCTTTACGGGGCACACGGGTCATAAAGGACCACTTTTCCGGAAAAGTACACCCATGCGGAGGCCAATCCGCCTGTGTACGTGCAGCATCCGAAACCGGATCGCCAAGATTGGCGTGTACTGGGCACCGCGACCGCAGCCGCACAATTATTAGATAATTAACAACAATTGAAAGGTTAAACTATTCATCTACTTTGTTAGGTAAATTAAGGAGTACATTTAATGATGATAGATGCACTTACAGCACCGGTTGCACTCATCGCAACCGTACCCACCTTATTGGAGAGAAATCGGAACACCAATGTCCTTCGCGCTCTCCCGCTGTGTACCCGGACCTAAGAAAAGTCCGCACAGATAAACTATGGTCAAAACACACACTAACACCTTAAAACAGAAAAAACCCCACCTTACAATTTGACGGAATTTGTCCGGCATCGTTCGATGGTCAAACCGGACTACAACCCGCACCGCCGTCGCCGCCCGTCGGAGCCCCGCGTGGCTCGAACCCGCGCGGCGGGCTCCGCGGGCGGTGCCCGCGCGGCGCCCGCGCGGGCGGAGCCCCGCGCGGCGCCGCGCGCGGGTGCGGGCCCGCGCGGGTGCAAGCCCGCGCGGTGCCCGCGCGGGCGGAGCCCCGCGCGGCGCCCGCGCGGACGCGGGCCCGCGCGGTGCCCGCGCGGGTGGGGCCCCGCGCGGCGCACCGCGCGGTGCCCGCGCGGGCCCGCGCGGCGCCCGCACGGCACGGCCCGCGCGGCGCCCACGCGGTCGCCCGCGCGGCGGCCCGCGCGGCGGGGCCGCCCCGCGCGGCGCCCGCGCGGGTTGCCCGCGCGGCGCCGCGCGCGGGTTTGCCCGCGCGGCGCTCGCGCGGTCCCGTCACCGTCGCCTTCACCGTTCGCGGTCCTCCTCCGCCTTCGCCGTCCGGGTCCTTCCCGCCCTTGCCGTCCGCGTCGCGACGACGGGGACGGCGTCGGTGGCGGGGACGACCGGGGAGTCCAGAACTAACAACAAAAATAGATAGGAAAAATCCAAATAATTTTCTAAAAATTATTTGCTCACCGAGGATCGTTGGGAAGGTCGCCCGGTCTCACTTTTTGCCTTCGGGTCGGCGTTTGGGGCGATCGGCTCCTCCCCTTTTTCCTTCTCCTTTCCTCCGGTTGGGGTTTCGGCACGTACGAAAGAGGAGGGTTTGAGGAGGCGGAAAATCGAAATAGGGTTTCGCTCGGTGAGCGGGGAAATAAATAATCCCTGTTATGGATATATCCAATTTGTAAGTCCGCACCGTCAAAAACCCCTTTCGGGTGTTTTGACTCTGATTAATTAATTCGTTAATTAATTAATCCCTACCGATAACCCTATTAGTTAATTGTTTGATTATTATCCTCACCGTCGATCCCCATATTTAATCGTTTGATTTCTTTATTTACGTACGTAGGAAACCCATAATTCCCCGTTTCTGTTTCTCAAGAAAATATCCGACTGACGGGATATTTCTCACCTTTAAATCCTGACCACCGATTATTTGATTACCTTTATCAATTAATCTTGGGGAATCAAATTCCCAATTGGATTCAAATTACCCGGATATTTGAATCTTTAATATCCAAATCCCAGTCGCCGATTATTTAACCACCTTTATTAAATAATCAAGGGAAATCAAATTCCCAACTTAAATATCCGGACTTTATCTCTTATCCAATCCACGAGATAAAATCCCACCAATTTAAATCCCTTAATAAAATATCCTGATTTTTATCTCTTATCTAATCACGAGATAAGAATCCCACCAATTTAAATCCCTTAATTAATTCGTACGTAGGAGGATTTAAATTCCGTCACCGGATAATTAATTAATTAATTAATTATCCTTACGAGATAACCCACCTTATCTATTACGGGTGCAAGATATTTTGCACGGTTTTCGATGCGTGACTAACTACCGCATCGCTAAGGGTCCCGTTCCGGGAGATCCCGGTATCGGATTTCGAATCCGATCACGCCGTCGGTCATCGCTTTTCGCGCTCTATCGCAGGAAAATACACACACCCTGCCCGGCCGACTTTTCAAAATTAAATAAATTTTATTTCGCTTAAGGCCTAAGCGATTACATGTGAGTTCGAAAATACCCCGAAGGGTCGGGTCACTACACCACTCACACTTTATAAAAAGTTTCGTCCCGAAACTTAAACTCAAACCTCACTTAATCAATTCGGGAAAACATTCCTTCATCTTTGATTCCAGTTCCCAGGTCGCCTCGCGCTCTTCGTGGTTGCTCCACTGGACTTTCACATAGGGGATCGTTCGGTTGCGTAGCTTCTTGTCCTCTCTCGCCAAAATCCGCACCGGTGTCTCCTCGACGCTCAAGTCCTCGCGTAGCTCAATGGTGGAGGCGTCCAAGGCATGAGAGGGGTCTGCCAGGTACTTCCGGAGCATCGAAACGTGGAACACGTTGTGGACTCGTTCGAGGTTCGGGGGCAGGGCCAACCGGTACGCCACCGGTCCCACGCGCTCCAGAATCTCGAACGGCCCCACGTATCTGGGGCTCAACTTCCCCTTAATGCCGAAGCGTCGGTTCCCTTTGGAGGGTGAAACCCGGAGCAGAACATGCTCGCCCACCATGAACTCTAAATCTCGGCGTCTGTTATCTGCATAACTCTTCTGTCTGCTTTGGGCGGTCAGCAGCCTTTGTTTAATCAAACGCACCTTCGCTTCGGTCTCCTCCACTAGATCTGGGCCCAGAAACTTTCGCTCACCTAAGTCATCCCAACAAATCGGAGACCGACAGCGGCGCCCGTACAGGGCCTCGTACGGCGCCATCTGAATACTGGCCTGGTAACTGTTGTTGTAGGCAAATTCCACCAGGGGCAGACACCGTGCCCACCCTTCGCCCAAGTCCAGAACGCACGCTCGAAGCATGTCTTCCACGATCTGTATCACCCGCTCCGATTGCCCATCGGTTTGCGGATGAAAAGCTGTGCTGAAGTGCAACTTGGTCCCCATCGCTTGTTGCAAACTTCGCCAAAAGTTCGACACAAAACGCGTGTCTCTGTCCGACGTGATGGATGTCGGTACACCGTGCAACCTCACTATCTCATCGAGGTACGTTTGCGCCAGTCGTTCCCGGGTCCACGTCGTGTGTATGGGCAAAAAGTGGGCCGATTTCGTCAAACGGTCCACGACCACCCATATCGCATCGTGTCCCTGCGGCGACCGCGGAAAACCGGTCACAAAATCCATGGTGATCATGTCCCATTTCCACTCGGGTACCGGTAAAGGTTGCAATTTTCCCGCCGGCCGTTGATGTTCGGCCTTTACCCGTTGGCACACTAAGCAGTGAGCCACGAATCGGGTCACGTCCTCCTTCATTTTGGGCCACCAGAAGGTTTGCTTGACGTCCTTGTACATCTTGGTTCCTCCGGGATGCGCCGCATACGGGGCAGTGTGCGCCTCCCGTAGGATTTCTTCCTTGAGTTCCGGCAGGTCCGGTACGCAGATTCGTCCGCGAAAACGTATTGCATCGTCGGAGCTCACCACGAAATCACCTTCCTGGTTGGCGGTTATTCTACTCCGTACCAGCTGGAGCTGACCATCAGTCGATTGGCCCTCGAGAATCCTGTCCAGCAGAGTAGGTCTGACTACCAGCGTCAGAAGTTGGGCGACTGTCCCCGCAGGTACCACTTCTAGTCTCAATCGCGAGAACTCCGCAACTAGACTATCCTGCTGTGTAATTGCGCTTACATCGGCCTCCGCGGCCTGTCCTCTGCGACTCAGGGCGTCGGCCACCACGTTGGCCTTCCCCGGGTGATAGTGGATCGTCAGATCGTAATCCTTTAACAGCTCAAGCCACCGTCTTTGTCGCAGATTTAGCTCCCTTTGGGTGAAAAGGTACTTGAGGCTCTTATGATCTGAGTACACATTACAGTGTGCCCCGTACAGGTAGTGCCTCCAGAGCTTGAGCACAAACACCACCGCTGCGAGTTCCAAATCATGCACGGGGTAGTTCCGCTCGTACTCCTTGAGCTGCCTAGATGCATAGGCTATAACCTTTCCCCGTTGCATGAGTACTCCACCCAATCCATTTCGCGATGCGTCGCAATAAACTTCATAGTCCTCCCCAGGCTCTGGCAGGGCGAGGATCGGGGCTCGCGTCAACCTGTCCTTGAGCTCTTCGAAGCTTCTTTGACACTTGTCCGTCCAGGCAAACTTCTCCCCCTTTTTCGTCAAGCGGGTTAAGGGGGTGGCTATCTTGGAGAAGCCCTCCACAAAGCGCCGGTAGTACCCGGCTAATCCCAGGAAGCTCCGAATCTCCGTCACCGTCGTCGGTTGGGGCCAGTCCGTCACCGAATCTATCTTCTTTGGGTCCACCGCGACTCCAGCCGCCGAGATCACATGCCCCAAGAAACCGACCTCACGGAGCCAAAACTCACACTTTTTGAGTTTGGCGTAGAGTTTCTGTTCCCGAAGGGTCTGGAGGACTGTGCGCAGGTGTTCTTCATGTTCCTCATCGGTACGGGAGTAGATGAGGATATCATCAATGAAGACCACCACGAATAGGTCCAGGAAGGGTTTGAATACCCTGTTCATCATATCCATAAACACCGCCGGGGCATTAGTGAGCCCGAATGGCATTACCGTAAACTCGTAATGGCCATAGCGAGTACGGAAGGCCGTTTTGGGGATGTCTTCCCCCTTGACTCGGACCTGATGATAACCCGACTGCAGGTCGATCTTTGAGAACACCGTCGCCCCCCGTAACTGGTCGAAGAGGTCATCGATCCTTGGAAGGGGGTACTTATTCTTGACCGTCACCTTATTTATCTCCCGGTAATCGATACACAACCGGAGACTTCCGTCCTTCTTCCTCACAAACAGGACGGGCGCGCCCCAAGGTGACGCGCTTGGTCTGATGAATCCTTTGTCCAGAAGGTCCTCCAACTGTGCCTTGAGTTCCTTCAGCTCCGCAAAGGCCATCCGATACGGTGCCTTGGTGATGGGCTTGGTGCCGGGGAGAAGTTCAATTGGGAAGTCAACCTCTCGTTCCGGCGGCATTCCGGGAAGCTCCGCCGGAAACACATCCGGAAATTCCCTTACCACGGAAATTTCTGAGGGCGAGGGAACGAGTCGGGTGGTTAGTTCCACTGAGGCTAGATAGGCCACGCACCCGCCCTCCATCAATTTCCTTACCACGGGACCGCTGAGCCTGGCCTGGGGAGCGGCCCCGTGCTACATGACAGCCCATCGGGTTTCCGGTTGCAAGGCGTAGGGCGAAGCCCATTTATTCCCTGCATAGCCCTCTATGGGCCCCGGACACACCGGATTTTCTAGACTTCGAAACCGCCCCCGCGCTTTGGCCGGGGAAGGTTTCGCCTAACGCCTACGGATCCTAGTGAGGGGAAGAGAGAGAGTCTAACAAGTGTATCTGGCTAGGGTGTAGTCGGCTGTGGAAAGGAAAAGAATAAAGATCGAACGGTAATCACCTGCTGTCTCTAGGTCTGGGACGCCGCGTCCCCCGCCGCAGTGTCCCGGGGAGTCCGCCCGCAGCCCCTGGGCCAGCGTCGTACAGCGTGCTGGGGAAGGACCTTATCGTCCGAAGAATCTGGGGAGCCCGAGGAGTCTGATGGATCTGAGGGTTCCCGGTTGTCGGGCGGGTCCCTTGGCTGAACGGGAACCGCAGCACTGTCTGGTTCCTTCTGTGGTGGTGGCGTAGGGGCGGCGGCGGCGGGCCTCTGTGGGCAGGCGTCACGAGCGTGATCCGGCAACCCACAGTGGTTGCAATAATGGTACCTCCATGTGCACTCCGCTACCGGGTGTGCACCCTGGCAAATCACGCACGGTCCCTGGGGTGGTCTCACGTCCTCCGCTGGAGTCTGTCCTTCCTTCCGCACCCCCTTCGGTGGTCCCCCTCCTCGGTTTTCTTGGGCGGGGTCCCCTTGGGGAGCGGGTGTAGCAGTCCTCTCCGTCCTCCTTGCTCGCGGCGCCGGGGGCCTGGTGACCCCCGGTTTCCAAGGGCAGTCGTATCGGTTATGGCCCGGCCTGCCACACCGATAGCAATGATCATACCTCCACGGACACTCTGTCACCTGGTGCGTTCCTACGCATATAGGGCAGGGTCTCCCAAGCGGTCTGGGTTCCGCTCTCGCCATTCTTTCGAAGTCGCTCTCTGTCCTCGGGCGCTTGGATGCCGCTCTCGCCATTCTTACGAAGTCGCTCTCTGTCCTCGGGCGCTTGGATGCCGCTCTCGCCATTCTTACGAAGTCGCTCTCCGTCCTCGGGCGCTTGGGTACCGGGCCCTCCGTCGGACCCGGATAGGCAACCCTTTCTCGCGCGCGCGCCTCGGCTAGTTCCTGCTCTGCCCGCAGGGCTAACATAACTGCCTCGTTGAAGGTGGGGAACTCAGCTGGTGGCATTCCCCAACGGATGTCGTTCCTGGCGCCCCGCTGGGCGTGGTCAGCACCCTCAAAATCTCGGATCAGTAGACCCAGTCGTTCTGTAAGGGTCAGCATTTGTCCTGCGATGTCACGCAGCTGGTTCAGGAGTAAACGGTTGGCTGCCGCTGCGGGGTCCATCCTGTTCGTCACGAAACGATTAGTGCTTGGTGGCCGAACCTTGGCCGTCGGCTGCTGTAGACAAAGAAACCATGTCAATCCTATGGTCACAACCCTAGTCCACCGTTTCACAACTACACCTATATTACGTTCCCGTTTTCCCGTACTCTCACGTACTACACCTACACCTTGGTTATCTCATTTCCAATTTGCTTGTGGCACCTTGCACTGTGGATGTAAACTATGTCTACTATGGTTGTGGTTGTATTTTCTCTGATACCATTTAATCTGTCACGCCCCCGGGGGTTTTTGAGTCTTTTGAAGCGGAAAAACGTGTCTATATTTTTTTTTTCTTTTAATAAGGTGGCATATACTTCACCCCGGTGCGTGCCAGACCGCCACATACACGAATTCACTCCGTCCACGGACAGAGTCTCCTTCGTATATGTACGGCGTCTCACTACAACATATAAATCATTCATAAACATCATACATCACACACCAACCAACAACCATGCAGTAGACATACATCATATTCAGAGTTTAATCGTTTAATTAATGCACGTCATTTAAGCGGCGTCAAAGTTTGGAAAAGATAAAACCAGAGTTGTAAAACCCGTGCCCACACGGCACTTCCTTTTTGAGAAAACATTTTCGCAACCTTTATCTTATCATAAAATATGCCGCCATGTAAACACTACTGAAAGGATCATCACAGAAAACTACACCTCATCCACAGAGCTAACTAAAACATATCCACATATAAGGTGATCCACAAGCAACTAGAAATAGTATAAAGGGAAATGAGTCATAAATACGATAACCAAGAGTCCGACTACGATCCTCACGACGCAGTCCCACCGCCATCCCGGCTAACGCACCTAGGAATACCTGTCACGGAGTGGGTAAAGTCAGTGACAAACAAAGTAGATGTGTAACAATATCAAAAGGGATAAAACATACGAACGCGCCGATTACGCCATAACCTTTCGTTAAACACTTGCACATTAATTTACCCTGGGCACCATTCCCAGACCACTTGTCGGGGAGACTAAAGTCCCCCCCTCGTGCACAAACACCTACTTGATGCTTTTACCTCTCACTCGCGGTGCTGGTGTGACACCTCAGCTGGCGCGAAGAGGTCCCCGCTTGCACCATTACCTTTACGGGGCACACGGGTCATAAAGGACCACTTTTCCGGAAAAGTACACCCATGCGGAGGCCAATCCGCCTGTGTACGTGCAGCATCCGAAACCGGATCGCCAAGATTGGCGTGTACTGGGCACCGCGACCGCAGCCGCACAATTATTAGATAATTAACAACAATTGAAAGGTTAAACTATTCATCTACTTTGTTAGGTAAATTAAGGAGTACTTTTAATGATGATAGATGCACTTACAGCACCGGTTGCACTCATCGCAACCGTACCCACCTTATTGGAGAGAAATCGGAACACCAATGTCCTTCGCGCTCTCCCGCTGTGTACCCGGACCTAAGAAAAGTCCGCACAGATAAACTATGGTCAAAACACACACTAACACCTTAAAACAGAAAAACCCCCACCTTACAATTTGACGGAATTTGTCCGGCATCGTTCGATGGTCAAACCGGACTACAACCCGCACCACCGTCGCCGCCCGTCGGAGCCCCGCGTGGCTCGAACCCGCGCGGCGGGCTCCGCGGGCGGTGCCCGAGCGGCGCCCGCGCGGCGCCCGCGCGGGCGGAGCCCCGCGCGGCGCCCGCGCGGGCGGGCCCGCGCGGCGCCCGCGCGGTGCGGGCCCGCGCGGCGCCCGCGCGGCGCCCGCGCGGGGCAGCCCGCGCGGCGCCCGCGCGGACGCGGGCCCGCGCGGGTGCCCGCGCGGGTGGGGCCCCGCGCGGCGCACCGCGCGGTGCCCGCGCGGCGCCCCGCGGGCGCCCGCACGGGCACGGCCCGCGCGGCGCCCCGCGCGGGTCGCCCGCGCGGCGGCCCGCGCGGCGGGGCCGCCCCGCGCGGCGCCCGCGCGGGTTGCCCGCGCGGCGCCGCGCGCGGGTTTGCCCGCGCGGCGCTCGCGCGGTCCCGTCGCGCCTTCACCGTTCGCGATCCTCCTCCGCCTTCGCCGTCCGGGTCCTTCCCGCCCTTGCCGTCCGCGTCGCGACGACGGGGACGGCGTCGGTGGCGGGGACGACGGGGGAGTCCAGAACTAACAACAAAAATAGATAGGAAAAATCCAAATAATTTTCTAAAAATTATTTGCTCACCGAGGATCGTTGGGAAGGTCGCCCGGTCTCACTTTTTGCCTTCGGGTCGGCGTTTGGGGCGATCGGCTCCTCCCCTTTTTCCTTCTCCTTTCCTCCGGTTGGGGTTTCGGCACGTACGAAAGAGGAGGGTTTGAGGAGGCGGAAAATCGAAATAGGGTTTCGCTCGGTGAGCGGGGAAATAAATAATCCCTGTTATGGATATATCCAATTTGTAAGTCCGCACCGTCAAAAACCCCTTTCGGGTGTTTTGACTCTGATTAATTAATTCGTTAATTAATTAATCCCTACCGATAACCCTATTAGTTAATTGTTTGATTATTATCCTCACCGTCGATCCCCATATTTAATCGTTTGATTTCTTTATTTACGTACGTAGGAAACCCATAATTCCCCGTTTCTGTTTCTCAAGAAAATATCCGACTGACGGGATATTTCTCACCTTTAAATCCTGACCACCGATTATTTGATTACCTTTATCAATTAATCTTGGGGAATCAAATTCCCAATTGGATTCAAATTACCCGGATATTTGAATCTTTAATATCCAAATCCCAGTCGCCGATTATTTAACCACCTTTATTAAATAATCAAGGGAAATCAAATTCCCAACTTAAATATCCGGACTTTATCTCTTATCCAATCCACGAGATAAAATCCCACCAATTTAAATCCCTTAATAAAATATCCTGATTTTTATCTCTTATCTAATCACGAGATAAGAATCCCACCAATTTAAATCCCTTAATTAATTCGTACGTAGGAGGATTTAAATTCCGTCACCGGATAATTAATTAATTAATTAATTATCCTTACGAGATAACCCACCTTATCTATTACGGGTGCAAGATATTTTGCACGGTTTTCGATGCGTGACTAACTACCGCATCGCTAAGGGTCCCGTTCCGGGAGATCCCGGTATCGGATTTCGAATCCGATCACGCCGTCGGTCATCGCTTTTCGCGCTCTATCGCAGGAAAATACACACACCCTGCCCGGCCGACTTTTCAAAATTAAATAAATTTTATTTCGCTTAAGGCCTAAGCGATTACATGTGAGTTCGAAAATACCCCGAAGGGTCGGGTCACTACAACATGTGAGTTCAAAAATACCCCTAAGGGTCGGATCACTACAGAACTACTGTGGGATGTAGTTCTCACACCCGTCGTGGTGTTTTCTTTCCCAGGGACTTCTGCACCTGTTCCTACTGCTCCAGTTGCTGCTTCTTCAGACCGAGGTAAGGGAGTCGCGAGATAGATCCCTTCCAGTCATCTCCTGAGAGAGAGTAGAGGTACCCTTACCAGATTTTGAGAGTGGTATGTTGAGCGACCATGTAGTGAAGTTTTGAGTTGTACTTTTCTTATTTCTTTGAGAGACTTTTGTATTGTGTTTTGGTGAGGACTTGTTGTATATTGTGAGAGTTGTATTTTATCTTTATTTCTGCTTTTACTTTCGGCTCTGATATCTGTATAGCTGTAGTATCTATCTTTTGCAGGTTAGACGCTTCGTCTATACGGGGTTTACCGTATGGGCGGCGGATCTGTTAGTGAGCCCGGGTCACAGTTTCGACTCCAGGGCGTGACAGTGGTGACCACAGACATTAGGTGGTTAGCCAGATGTTGATTACTTTATCAGATTTTGGGTCTTGTGGGGTGTTGCGGCGACCGCGGACATTGGGCGGTTGGCCGAATGTTTACTATTGCATCAGATTGGGGTTTCATTAGTGGACGGAGTTTCCCACTTTGATCATAGTCTTGATCTAGTCCTGCTATATTGAGATATGTGTGACAGAGTTACTTTACTCGTGTGGGTCGCTCTCCTCGAGTGCCACTCCGGAGTAGGCTTTAGACCGTGACGGGTGTCGGTCCATCTGATTGGGATTTCGAGCCTTGTGTGCTCGTCGCTTGGGATTTCGAGCCTTGTGTGACGGTCCCCTACTGAGTTCTTGAGTTCGACAGCAGAGCAGGCTGTACCAATTTTACTGGTGGCTAGATTGGGTTTATTTGGTCAGATACTGTTTCCTTATGCATTCATACAGTCATTTCTTTCGGTATTGCATTTAGAGGCATACTAGTAGTGGCTTCCCTTTATTCTGCAGTTCTGTTTACAGCTTTACCACTTATTGCTTTTCTTGCCTCTGGTAGACTTAGTGGGTACGCCGGAGTTTGAGGCTTTACCCACAGCGGGAGGCTACTGGTTTTCTAGTGGTTCTCACCCCCATTGTTGTTTCCCTCTTTTCTTTCTCCTGTTTTGCAGAGTCTTCTGCGGGAGTTGCCGATCTTTCGGTCGTTGTTCGAGGTGAGGGAGTCACGAGCTAGATCCTTACCGTTCGAGGAGTGTAGCTGTATCCCCTGGTTGGAGATTCCTTGTAACTGTCAGCTGGTTTTTACTGTTTACTTTGGAGAGGGATCTTTTGTATTTGGAGAGACTGATGTACTATAATTTTAGTTTATATCCCATTTATAGTTGAGAGATGTTGTACTGAGGATATTGTATGATGATTATCTGTATTTGAGGAGATGGATATTATATGATGATTATCTGTATTTGAGGAGATGGATATTGTACTTTATTTCATGTTGTACAGTGATTTGATTTTTTTATTTTACAGCATTTTATTTCCGCCGCTCTGATATTTGTGTAGCTATAGTACTATCTTTTGCAGGTTCGACGCTTCGCCTATGCGGGATGGATATTATATGATGATTATCTGTATTTGAGGAGATGGATATTGTACTTTATTTCATGTTGTACAGTGATTTGATTTTTTTATTTTACAGCATTTTATTTCCGCCGCTCTGATATTTGTGTAGCTATAGTACTATCTTTTGCAGGTTCGACGCTTCGCCTATGCGGGATTTCGCATAGGTGGCGGATCTGTTGGCGAGCCCGGGTCGCAGTTTCGACCCCGGGGCGTGACAATCCCTGTGTTAATCACGCAATTCGAGAAATTGCGGCAATTACTGTCACGCCCCGGGTGTAAACCAGAACCCGGGTCCGTCTACAGATCCGCCGTGCATGCGGTATTTCCCACATACACGAAGCGTCGGTAACCTGCTCAGATAAGAAATAATAATAAAAGAGCATAATAATCAGAGCTAAGATAAAACTACTGTATCTCAGACAGATGCTGGAAGTAAAAGGTACAACAGTAAGATAAAATACAGATGTCTCTCCCAGCTCACTACTATAATACAAACAGCTGGCAGAAGCCAGTCCCCAAAAAGAAATACAAAAACACTGTCTGAGAAGTCCTGGTACCCAAAATCTCCAGCTATGACCCTCGGTGGCTCTCTATCTAGTCCGCAATTCGCTTACCTCGATCAGTTGCTGACGGCCCAGCAACTCCCACTGAGGACTCTGCAAAACAAGGGAAAGAAAGAAACAAGAAAAACAATGGGGGTCAGTACTACTATAAACAGTAGCCTCCCCTAGTGGGTAAAGCCTCAGCTCAGATATGCCCACCAGGTGCTCAGAGGCGAAAAAGGGAAAGGAAAAGAAAGGAGATGCAGATAAATAAAGCAACTGATAAAGTGCTATCCCTAATATGCCTCTATATGACCAACCAATAAGGATGGAGAAAGTGATGCATCAGAATCAAGAAGCCTGTCATAATGACCCAATCTGACAGCCAGTGAACACTGGCACTGCCTGCTCTGCTGTCGAACTCAAGAAACCAGCATGGTGCCCGGCGCTCACACCGTGGAAAGCAGCAAGGTGCCCGGCGCTCTGCACCGTGGAAAGCCTACTCCGGAGTGGCACTCGAGGGGAGCGACCCACACGAGTAAAATATCACTGTATCAAGCATCTCTGTAACCACTGTCTCATAATAGCAGGACTGGATCGAGACTCACAGAAGTGGGAACAACCCTCCACTAAAGAAAGCCCGATCCCCAAAACACCCAATCTGATGCGATAGTACAAACCGGTCAACCACCCAAGATCCGTGGTCGCCGCAACACCCTGCCATACCCCTAACCTGTCCCAATCCCCAATACCTGACTACACTGTCCAACATACGCTCGAACCTGAGCGATTAAGCCGCTAATGTCCATAATAGGAGAAGGAAAGAGTAAATGCATGGTTTCTCCTAAGTCAAGTCCCAAAAATAGTGTAGCAGTAAAAGATGACAATAATTATGTGACCAATTTAATCATGCAGTGTTCCAATATTTTGTCCAATTTCTAAGTATAACAGTTTGAAGTGACATAAGCTAGAGTGACCGTCTCACATGCACAAACATCAGTTTTGCAGTCCTCTATTTCTATTTGTCTCCAAGTATACAATTCCAGGATCAATAAGCGATTAAATCGAGTGATTAATCTAACAATAATTTATTAGAGATCTGATAACCAATAATCAATTTCCTAGAGCATGCAAGTCTACCAATCAACACATTTAGCATTGTCATAGCAAGGGTACTCTGATATTCCTAGTGGGCATACAAAGAGAGGAGTACAACAACCACCCACCTGAAGCGCAACTGTCCAAACTCGTACAGTCAGAAAATACCAAAATTCCAAATCCTCGCTCCCACAATTTTAGCACACCCGCAACACTCCTGGTACATCAAGAAATCCACTAATTACACTAGACTCCCAAATTCAGCACTTATAACCACATACAATCACGAGTACCAAACTGTCAAATTATCACCTGCAGAAATGTCCAGAAAATTCCAATAAAAATATCACGGCGATCCTTGCGTCGATAGCTTCGAAACGGTACCTTGCACGTCCAAATCGGAGTTCGGTAAGTCAAGATAAAAATTCGGCAAGAGGGCACTCTCATACAACAATCTGTATTAAGGACTGATTACTGTTCACAGAGAAATCATTAATTCTCACCTCGAAAGAAAATTCACAAAAATCCAATAAAAATACGAGCGCGTTCCTTGCGATCCGTAGATGAAAAAGTTGTATAAGCTCGTTTCCGTCAGACGCTCGTGCGCAAAGATATGGCCAAAATACCCCGCTGCTGTCAAGGAATTCCATACAGAAAAAGGGGTCACTTACTGCCTCGAAAACCGTGCCAAAACCTCGAAACGGGAAAGCGCGACCAAAACGAAAGATGAAGTCCTACCTCTTAGGAGTCCACTGGTGCAAGAATCACAGGAAAATGATGTCGGGGTAGCCCAGGGGAGCAAAAATACGATCGCTGCGCCGAAGAAGAACACTAGGAAGCAACGTCGCGCCGCACCGTAAAATGGGGAACCTCGGGATTCGTGCCTCCAAAACTCTTGAAACTTGGCAGGGAGATCCAGCACAAAAAGATGAAAATCTTTGCTTGAAAGGTGCTTGGGCTGAAGAGGCTCGGTTTGGGAGAAAAACCCCAAAAGAGTGAGCTCGGATTGGCTTAAATAGGCTGAGGGAAAAAACAATTGGATTAATACCCAACGAGTCCCCACTTTCGGGCGCTCGGCCCATTTCGGGCGCGCACAGTGCGGCCCGGCCCAGAACTTCCGGGCGCGCACAGTGCGGCCCGGTCCACCGCGCAGCCCAGTCCACCACTCCCTCAGACCCCGCTGCACCCGGAGCACCAGAGCCCGCCAATGGCCGCGCGACACGTGGCCCGGCAACCCGTGCACCACGCACGTCGCGCCGTGGACCGCGCACGTCGCGGCTGACCCGGGCGTACGGCCACCTGCCCCGGTCACCATCTCAGCCGGTTGCGTGGACCGGGAGCACAGAACCGGACCAACAAGGCCTCGCCACGTGGCACCGCCTGGTGCACGCGCGCCGCCGTGGACCGCGCGCCTGCCCGCCCGGCGCCCGGGCGCCTGCCCGCGCCCTGCCCGCGCCGCGCGCCGCCGCCCTGCCGCCTGCCCGAGGCCGCGCCGCCGCCGCCGGCCGCCGCCGGCGATCGCCGGCGACACTGTTCCGGCGTGAACAGTACCCGCAAGCTCAAAAATGACAAGTAAATAGCCCATCTTGACCGTTTTCGCGCGCTGATTCCAAAAACGAGGTCCGTTTGGCCAAATTCCGCCTCCAAAATTTGCCGGAGGCTCCCGCAAGCGCCGAAAACTGCCAAAACTTCCGGGAGTCCGCTTTTGGACATCCGGACTCAGAATTGGGCAAACAAAAAGCCAATCTCAAGTGTTTTTCCGCGCTGAATCCAAATCCATCCTCCGTTTGGCCTAAATCCTTTTCTAAAATTCGGCAAAAGCAGCCGAAGGCCAAAACAGCTAACCAAAGCTCACAGGGTCCATCTGTGGCATCCCTTTGATGCACTATGGGCCAGATACACCATCAACAGGTGTCTAAACAGTGGATTCACGGGAAAAAGCTGCATGGGGGTTCGGGGTACTACATCCTCCCCCACTAAAAAAGTTTCGTCCCCGAAACAAAGATAAACAAAGCAGACGTACCTCAAACTGCGGCCTCGAACAAGAAGGGGTAGGCATCTCTCATCTCTGTCTCCAGCTCCCATGTAGCCTCTCGCTCCTCATGATTGCTCCACAGGATCTTCACATATGGAATGGCCCGATTGCGCAATTCCCTCACCTCACGAGCAAGAATCCGCAACGGGCGCTCCTCGTAGACCAAGTCCTCGCCGATCTCCAACGAAGTGAAGTCAATCACGTGCGACGGGTCAAAAACATATCTCCTCAGAGCTGAGACGTGGAAGACATCATGAACTCCGGCCAGGCGCGGGGGTAAGGCAACTCTGTATGCCACAGGACCAACTCTGTCAAGTACCTCAAAGGGTCCAATAAAGCGGGGACTGAGCTTTCCCCGTACTCCAAATCTCCGGACCCCTTTCGAGGGCGAGACCTTCAAGAAGACATGATCACCAACCTGAAACTCCAGGTCTCGCCGTCGAGTATCTGCGTAGCTCTTCTGACGACTCTGGGCTGTCTCAAGATGCCGGCGAATAATCCTGACTTTTTCCTCTGCCTCCAAAAGTAACTCCGGTCCCAAAGTCCTCCTCTCACCCACGTCACTCCAGTATAGGGGAGACCGACACTTGCGTCCATACAACGCTTCAAACGGAGCCATCTGGATGCTCGCCTGATAGCTGTTGTTGTACGCGAACTCAACCAAAGATAAGTGCCGGTACCACCCTCCTCCAAAATCCATAACGCACGCTCTAAGCATATCCTCGAGGGTCTGTATGGTGCGCTCTGACTGCCCATCGGTCTGTGGGTGGAAAGCGGTGCTAAACCTGAGCTGAGTCCCCAATGCAGAATGCAAACTCCCCCAAAAGCGTGATACGAATCTCGGGTCCCGATCTGACACAATCGAAGCAGGTATACCGTGAAGCCTCACTATCTCATCCATATATAACTGTGCCAAATACTCCAATGACCAAGTCATCTGAACCGGTAAGAAGTGCGCCGACTTGGTGAGTCTGTCAACAATAACCCAGATCGCATCTGCCCCGCTCTGCGCCCTCGGCAATCCAGTGACGAAATCCATAGTGATGTGGTCCCATTTCCACTCGGGAATTGGAAGACTCTGCAACTTGCCAGCAGGGACGCGATGCTCTGCTTTCACTTGCTGACAAGTTAAACAGTGAGCTACGAATCTCCCAATGTCCCGCTTCATTCCGGGCCACCAAAACTGTGCCTTGAGGTCCTTATACATCTTAGTACCTCCAGGATGGACGGTATAAGGTGTATGGTGGGCCTCCCTCAAAATCTGATCTCTAATCTCCTGATCCATAGGCACACACACTCGGTCCCTGTACCGCAGTACTCCCGAGCTATCCACAGAAAAATCCCCTGTCTGATCCGCCTGAAGCTGCGTCCTGATCCTCGTCAAGTGGGGGTCCTCACTCTGAGTGTCCCTGATCCTCTCCAACAGAGTGGGCTGCAAGACCATAGACATGAGTCTAGCAGAGACCCCAGGGGATACTACCTCCAGCTGTAATCGCCTCATCTGCTCGACCAACGGCGCCTGCTGCGAGATCAATAAGCTCAGACTCGTCCTCCTGCTCAAAGCATCCGCCACAACATTGGCCTTGCCGGGGTGATAAAGGATACTCAGATCATAATCCTTTAGCAGCTCCAACCACCGGCGTTGCCTCAAATTCAGCTCCTTTTGGGTGAACAGATACTTCAAGCTCTTGTGATCAGTATATATCTCGCAATGCTCACCATACAAGTAATGCCGCCACAGCTTCAGAGCAAACACCACCGCTGCCAACTCCAGATCATGAGTAGGGTAATTTTTCTCATAGTCCTTCAATTGCCGTGAAGCATAGGCAATCACCCTACCCTGCTGCATCAACACACACCCCAGACCACTATGTGAGGCATCACTGTAAATCACAAATCCTTCCCCCATAACTGGGAGGGCAAGGATTGGAGCGGTCATCAATCTCTGCTTCAGCTCCTCAAAACAGCTCTGGCAAGTCTCGCTCCAAACAAACTTAACTCCTTTCCTGGTCAGACGAGTGAGGGGAGAGGAAAGCTTCGCAAAGCCTTCCACAAAACGCCGATAGTAGCCCGCCAAACCAAGAAAGCTCCGCACCTCAGTAATAGTCGTCGGCCTCGGCCAATCTCGAATAGCATCCACCTTGGCCGGATCCACCGCCACTCCAGCAGCTGAAACAACATGACCCAGAAAAGCAACCTCCCGGAGCCAAAACTCGCACTTTTTGAACTTAGCATACAGCTTCTTCTCTCGCAGAAGCTGTAGCACGGTCCTCAAGTGCTCCTCGTGCTCCAAATCACTCCGGGAGTAGATCAGAATATCATCTATAAACACCACCACAAACCGGTCCAAAAACGGCTGAAAAATCCTGTTCATCAAGTCCATGAATGCGGCAGGGGCATTTGTCAACCCAAAAGGCATCACAGTAAACTCATAATGCCCGTACCGCGATCTGAAAGCCGTCTTGGAGATGTCCTCGGCCCTCACCCTCAGCTGGTGGTAACCGGACTGCAGATCAATCTTCGAGAACACCGATGCTCCCTGTAACTGATCAAACAAATCATCAATCCGGGGGAGGGGATACTTGTTCCGGATGGTCACTTTGTTCAATTCCCTATAATCCACACACAACCGCAGTGACCCATCCTTCTTCTTCACAAACAACACAGGCGCTCCCCACGGAGAAACACTGGGTCTGATGAAGCCCCTATCCAAAAGATCCTGAAGCTGGGCTTTCAACTCCCTCAACTCAGCTGGCGCCATCCTATAGGGTGCCTTTGAGATTGGTGCAGTTCCAGGAACTACATCAATCACGAACTCAATCTCCCTCTCCGGCGGCATCGTCGTCAACTCAGGGGGAAACACATCTGGGAACTCGCGGACAATAGGGATATCCTCGAGTCCCAGTGCCGCCGTAGGCACCTCCACCACAGTGGCCAAAAAGGCAGTACAACCCCTACTCATCATCCTCCTAGCTCTGGCCGAGGAAATGGTCGCTGCGAACAGCGTGCTCTGGCAGCCTCTGAAGATGAACTCCTCCTGTCCTGGCTCGCGAAGAGTCACCGTCCTCTCTCTGCAGTCGATAGTGGCGGAATACCGCGACAGCCAATCCATCCCTAGCACCAAGTCAAAATCCTGGAGCTGCTGCAAGACAAGCAAGTCTGCAGGCAAAATCCAAGGCCCCAACTGCACTGGGCAAGCCACACAACGCTCCTCGACATGCAAAATATGATCAGGAATCCGCACCTCTAATGCATGTGACAAGGACTCTACTCTCTAAGACCATGCAGGGATGCAAATGCTCGACTAATGAAAGAATGAGATGCTCCAGTGTCGAATAAAGAGCGAGCCCGAATACCAAAGTAGAATAATACCTGCCACCACCTGGTCTGCCGCTGAAGAATCCGCCAACTGGGCGGCATACACCCGCCCGCTCGGTGCTGGAGGTCGAGAATCCACAAGGATAAGAAGTGGACGGCCTGCTCGCTGGAGCATAAGGCCGCTGAGCTGGTGGCCGCTGCTGCTGAGGGGGATATGGACCGATGCCGATGAAGGTGCCGAGGAAGTAAAAGGGGGCAAGTAGCTCGCACATGCCCTGGCTGTCCACAACGGAAGCATCGACCCCATCTCTGGTCACAAGTAATGGCGGCATGCTGACCTCCACAGAAAATACATCGGTCAGAAGATCGGGGCTGTCTCGGCTGCTGCTGCTGCTGTCTCGAGGACTGCTGCTGAGATCTCTGCTGCCCTGATGCGAGATCTCTGCTGCTGGTGCTGCTGCTGATGCTGCTGCGGTCTCTGGGGTCCCCCAGGCCCTCTCCTATCAGATCGCCCACGGCCATAAGACTGGGACTGCGGCGGCCGTGGCGGTCTCCAAGAGCTGGCCTGTCCCCCGTCCTCTGGGGCTGGTCGCTTCCTGTCGGAACTCTGCGCGACCGCGGCCCTCCGTCTGGCCACCTCCTGATCAGCCTCTCTCCACCCACTGTGCATGCTCTGCGGCTGCCTCCAGGGTCTGAAATCTCTGAGCATGCACAAGTGTGTAAATCTCTGGACGAAGGCCTCCCTCGAACAACTCAACCTGGTGCGGACCGTCACGAGCGACGTAGGGCACACAGTTCAGCAACTCCCTGAACTCCTGAAAATAGGCATGGGCCGGTCGATCGCCCTGCTGCAGATTCTTCAAATCGTCCTCCAACTTCTTCTTCACACTGGTAGAGAAATAGGTGTCCAACACCATCCGTCTGAACTCCTCCCAAGGTAACTGCCTGGTGATCCGGAACTCCAGTGGCTCAACTCGCTGCCACCAAAAATCAGCATCTCCGTCCAAACAGTGCACCGCCATGTGCACTCGATACTTCGGGTCGATGAAGAAGTCCCGAAAAAGCTTCTCCATCGCAGAAAGCCAAATCCCAACAGCCCGGGGCTGAGCATCCCGCCCCGAGAATCTAGGTGGTCCCCGCTTAACAAACGCGCGAGTTTGTCAGCAAAATCCCGCTCCTCCTCCGCAGTCAAAGGCTGAATGCCGTCCAGGAGCCCCGCTACTCGAAGATGGCGCTGACGGCACAAAAGGTGCAAAATGCACAAGGGCAACAAAACAGGCACAGGGACCTCAGGAACAGCTGGGGTGTGGTGCCTCCCTCTGAGCAAGCAGCTGCTCAATCCTCTGCTCCTGGCGGCGCTGACCCTCCGCCAACTGGGCCACCAAGGCCCTCAACTCAGTAAGCTCGGGGGTGTAGGCTGCTCTGGCTCAACAGGGGGCGAAGGAACACCCCGAGTGGGAATCCGACGTCGTGGAGGCATCCTGCCACAAAAACCAACCATCAGCAACAAAACCCCACACGACCCAATCTGGCGAAAGTCAAAGACATCCCCCTATTTCTGTAACCTTATGTTGTCTGCAGCCAACATAATGGTTCAACAGAAATAGACTATGTCGATCACTCTTCACTCACAGGAAGAGTTAACATAAAAATCACCGACTTTCGCAACAAGTCACGCCACTCACGCCCTATACATCCTAGGGTCTGTCCAAAAGCCTAGGGTTTCCTAAGTCCCAACTGACCTATCCCTAAGCTCTGATACCAACTTAATCTGTCACGCCCCGGGTGTAAACCAGAACCCGGCCCGTCACAG
>JAQOTM010000555.1:98455-147376 GCA_029168755.2 Tillandsia fasciculata | reverse complement strand
TTCTCGAGGATTGATTTGTGATCTGGTTCTCCCAGCTGCTTATAGTTGTGTGCTGACGCCGAGGGTTAGGGAGGTGTTTCTACACCCTGATGGTTTTTGGATTAGAGATCTGAGTTTACGTGATCAGTTGGAGGACTTATATTGGGTACCTCGGGAGTACAGAGGTACTTGGATCGAGCTGGTGCGCCGATGGACTTGTGGTTGGATTATCTTGGGCCCTGGGAGGAGCGGAGGCTTGTATCGATGCAGATTACTTGGTAGCTCAAGCGGTTAGCCCTGCTGTACTTGGTTGAGTTGGTACGGTCTTTCTGGAGTGCCCGCCTTTAGTTGTCCTAGTTTGAGACCCGAGGACCGCATCGCTTCTCTAGTGGAGGTATTTGTCAGCCTTGGGAGCTCGAGTGGTGGATGATTGGATATTTACCCCCCTTTATTTGGTTGAGTTTCCGTGTCGAGGAACGATTTTAGTTTCGAGGACGAAACTTTCTTTTAGTGGGGGAGGATGTGATGACCTGGATCTCCGCAGAGCTGCTGCAGTGCGTTGGGGTGGCTATTGGAGGCCTACTTGGTGTGTTGGAGGTGTTTGACTCATAATATTTCATGGTTGGTATAAGGTGGGATTTTTGATAAAAGATGCTCAAAGAGCCACTCCTTCAACAGATTGTCTAGATATATTATCTAACTTATCTGGGATTTCAAACATCTATTGATCTTGGTACTTCATTTTCTTTACCAAAATTGATGATTTGATAAAGGCATTACGCATAAGATCAGGATAGATGTAATTGAAGTTGTTCAACTTTAAGAGTTTTAATTTCATAAATTTTCGTTTCATTTTTGAGTATTTTTGATAGATTTTTATAATCTATTTCTTGTTGTATGAAACGATGATTTTTGTTTAAAGTTGATATGGTAAAGTGCTTACATACTTTTTCTGGATTTTATGGAATTTTTCTAAATTTTCTGGAGAAAAAGTTGAGCCGATCCGGATCGGGATAAGTGATCCGGATCCCGAACGCAGGCTTCTTCCTGCGGGTAGCCGATCCGGATCAAATCTCGATCCGATCCGGATCACGGCTAGGGTTTTAATAGAACAAAGGGATTTGATTTCTTTTACCCTAATCTTTTGTTCTCAAGTCTCTAGAGCTTCTCTCTCTAGATTTCTTGCATCTTGGAGCTTTCCAAACTCAAGTTCTTCGATTCCAAGTAAGTTTTATTGATCAAAATCTCGGTTTTTCATTGTTTTTGCTTGTTTGCTCAAAACGTGAGTAGAAAACATGGATCTTTTTCGTTTGTGAATGGTTTTTGATCAAATTTCTTTTGAAATAAGAACTCTGGGTTGATTAGTTTTGATTATATGCTGGGTTTTCTCAAGTTAAACGAATTTTTGGGCTTCGATTTCTAAAAATTCGATTTTAGGGCATAAAAGAGGAATTTTTGAAAATCATGCGATTGATCTATTTTTAAAATTCTTTTTGCAAAACTAATTTGATTCTTGGCTTCTCTACATGATTATGATTGTTTAGGTACAATTTTTCAAATTTTTCAAAATTGACAATTTTTCATGTGTTCTTGAGTTGGTCTTCACAGGATACATTTCTCACTAGCAATCAAAATGGTGATCACATGGATCATTTTCCTACTTGCTGCCATGGTCCATGTCAAGGACGCTGCAAAGCCTAAGAAGGCTAAGAGGACTAAAAGAGCTCAGAATGATTCCGATACAGAATGGAGACGGATTCAATAGACTGGGATAACCTCGAGATTGAGGAAGATGTCCCCATTATCTCCAAAGGAAAAGCACCTGCTGAAGCTTCAAAGACAAAGCCTCAGCCTCCTACTGCAGCTGATAAAGGAAAAGCCCCAATGGAACCTACTTCAATTGGAACAAGGATGAAAACTGGTGCAAGAAAAAGAGGCAGTGCTCGGGGCATTTCAATTAACGAACCAATTGCTAGCCAGCCTCCACCACAGGAATTCATCAGCTCCACAAGAATAAAGATTTTGAGAAAAGAGAATGCATTGGTGAGAGACATGTCAATGTCAAACCAATGATGGAACGATCTGCAGCCTTTGGGACTTTGTTTGATCAAGTTGGTCTTGGTCCAATTTGCAACTTTCCTGAAAAAACTGGGTATTGTCCACACTCAGTTCGGATGTTTTATCAGAATGCTGCAAGTCTAATTGATCATGATGACGGACGTCGAGAATTTCATACTTTGGTTAAAGGTATCAAAATCAAAGTCACTCCCCAACTGATTGGAGAGGTGCTCAGTATGAAAGCCAGAGCAGATGGAATTCATTACCTAAAGACTCAAAGCTTCAACGACAACTCCTGGAGAGTTGTAGTCAATGGAATTTGTCTTCCGGATACTCTGTCTACCGGAAATTCTGTATTCTCCAAAGAGCTTCGAACAGAGTATAAGTATATAAACTTCATTGTCTGCTACAACATTCTTCCCAATATGAATACAAAGGTTCTTCGATGGGATAGGATGTTATTTCTTTATCTTCTTGGAAACCCAGTCGCAGCAATGGGAGCAAACTTGAACATTCCTTATCTCATTTGGGCTAGGATGACGCGGTATGTCGAACACTCTCACCCTACAGAGCGACTACCATACCCAATGATAATCATGCGCATCCTTAAGAAGTTTAAAGTGGATACAAGCGCGAGCTCTTACATGTATAGTTTGGGGACAATCAATGAGACAACTATTGTAAAGTCTCTATCGACAAAGCAAGATGATCCTCCATCTCCTCCAATCCGACAAAGAGCTCGACCACAAGCAACTACTTCTACAGCCCCTGTTCCTCCATCACAGCAGGCACCTCCATCCACCTCTGATGATGATGCCTCTGTCAGCTCTATTTTAAAGAACAACAGCGACTTTCCAATGAACAAGAACGCATGTCGGCTGAGTTCACTGAAATGAGAGGAGAACTTCAAGTTGTGAAAAAGGAGCTGGAAACCATCACTGCATCTCAAATCACTTTGACTAAGTCCGTTTCTTCGATGAAAAAACTGATGAAGAAAATGTTTGCCAAAATGGGATGCACCACCTCTGATGACTCCGACTCTCAGGAGTAAATTTTGTTTTAACTTTCTTTTGCTTTTTGCAGGATTTTCCTTTCTCATGTTTGTTTATCTTTTTAACTCTCTTTTGTTTTGTAATTATTGGCTTTGTTTTGTGACAAAAAGGGGGAGAGAGTTTAGAGAGAACTTGAACAATGATGATGTGAAAATGTGTGAATGTGTGAATATTAAGGTAAGTATGACTTCAACTCAACTTTGTTTTTTATTTGTGATTTGTTGCATGTCCCTACTAACTATTTGACTAACTATTTGGGCATGTAATATGACTAACAAGTTGATGTTGGACTAACATACTTTGACATTTGGTTTTTGAATGCTTAGAAGATATGTTGGTTTTTAACTATGATTCTCTTACATATCTGATTTTTCAAATGTCATGATGAGAATAAACTCTATCTCTGTACTTGGTTTTGTATGTTTCAATTCTTGAGGTATCTAACGAATTCTTTTGTCAAGAATGATTTCTTTGTGCAGAGATTACAGATGTCTAAGTCTAGAGTCTGTCTTAGGAGTTTATCTCATGTTTTTAATTTTTGGATCTCCATTGTAAATTTTTGTTGTATGGTGATAGCAACAAAAATATCTTTTTGAATTTTCTTTTGTGGATTTGTGTTTTGTCACGAAACCGCCAAAGGGGGAGATTGTTACGGAATTTGAGTTGGCGTATTTCGTGAAAGTGTTAAGTCTTGAAGATTGAAGATGAAAGAACTTTGGATCATATACCTCAATCTCAAGAAAGAAGAATTCAAAAGGATCAGGTATGTTTAACTAAAGATTTTTGGTGATCCGAATACTTCTTATAGTGTAGAAACACCTGGAAGAATTTTAATTGCATAAAAATCAAAAACTGGACATGGGACATGTTCAGGATCCGGATCGGCCAGCAATCCGGATCCCGAAGGGTGTTGTTCATACACTGGTTCAATCCGGATCCAGCAGATTTGATCCGGATCCCGAACCCTTGGATTTCTGGAATCGTCAATCTCTTTACGACGATCCGGATCACTGTAACCCCGATCCGGATCGCCGATCCGTAAAAATTTCTGGAAACGGTTGTTTTTGATCCGGATCTTCTTCCATCCGGTTTCTAACCTATAAATAGAGTTTTTGATTCATTTCTTCCTAGGGTTTCTAACCTATAAAAGAAAAGGTGATTCATTTTAATCGGTAAAAATAGAAAAAATATACCGAAAGAGAAAAATCCACATATAGAGAAGAAAGGAAATCAATAGATTAATTCTATGTTTCTTCATCTATATTGATTGATTTGATTCTAGGTTTTCCATACTCACATTTTGAGTAGAATCAAATCAATGAATACTTAGATGGTATTTCCGATCTATTTTAATCTAAGTATTCGGCGGATCATCACCACCCAAAAAACAACGATTTACCCAAAATCGGCGCGTGGACTCGCGTGGCCTTGTGGATTCAAGGTGCAACCGCTCTCGTGGATTCGGAGCGAGGTACGTTCGTGGATTCGAAGCGTGCTACTGGGTGAAGACCGTGGATTCGGTCGGACGTCGTGGACTCGACGTTGGACGCTGTGGATTCAGCGTTGGGCGCGGATCGTGGATTCGAGAAGCGTCGTGGAGCGAGCGGAGAAGATCTACTAGGAGCGTATGGTAAAAGGTTGAGTCGTCTGTGAGTACGTTATATCACCTTGTACGTGTGTTAATTCTAGTGGATTTCGCCGTGTTATCGGTCCCGTGGTTTTTTACTCCGGTTTGGAGTTTTTCCACGTAAAAATCTTGCGTGTTCTTTTTTTTTCCGCATTGGGTTTTATTGCGCAATGATTTTTTGAGTGTTTATTGTTTACACCTATTCACCCCCCTCTAGGTGTTTTTTCCCCTATTTAGATCCATATTAGTATAACCCAACAAGTGACCTTCGGGAAAGGGCCCAAAATCCGAGGTTGCCACAAAGCCCCATAGTCCATAATCATGCCCTATTACCGATGTCCTATAACCGACATCTGGTCAACCGCCCTAAAATCCGCGGTTGCCACAAAGCCCATAATCCACAATCCAGGCTCCGGCTACACTATCCCAAACCCCTGCTCAAACCGGAGCAACAATGACCACCTGACTAAAGAATAAGGAGAACAAAAGCAAACAAGGTTTCTCCTAAGTCAAGTTCCAACATGATAGTGTAGCGACAAAAATGGCCTATCTAGATGTCTATACAAGCATGCATATGTCCTCAAGGAAGATAAAAGAAAAAGGTGACCAATAGTGGTTCCACATGTGTAACAATTAATAGCTCCGCATAGATATAACCATCATGCTAAAATATTATCCAACCACACATGTCTATAATCCATGTTCCATAATAAAGCATTACTATCTACCTATGCATGTCATAAAATCCTCAAATAGTACCAACCATCAAGGTAATTTAATTATCCCAATTTAAGATTCAATTCCACATGCAAAGTTAACCGCTAACATAGCCAACCATATGTCCAAACAAGCATGCATAAGTTCCATCCCCACTTGTTAATCAATAATCCTAACATAAGGAGATCACTCCTAGTGAGCATGTCAAAATAGAGGTAAGCAACAACCACCCACCTGTACACGCGAAATTCTCAGCTGTAAAACCTCCTCGCTGTCCAATATCCCTTTTTATGCCAAATGCCCAAACAGATAAACCGCCGTGATCACTGTTCACAAATACCCCAAAACATACGATTAAACACACAAGTACCCAAATACACGCTGTCCCAGAATTCAGTCCCAAAGTTGTGCCATTTTCACCTGTGAGTTCTGCACAGAAAATTCCCAAGAAAATAACGTCGCGATCCTCGCGACGAGCCGGTCGAAATGAGTACCTGCACGTTCAAATCCGAGTTTCCTACACTGAGATACAAATTCGACAAGGGAACCACCCCGAAATAAACCGATCTCAAAAACTGTAGCACTACTTTCTGTAAACAGAGATTTTTCACCTTCGAAAATATTTAGAAAATTCCCAGAAAATTGAGGGTGTTCCTTGCGCTGTGTAGATGAAAAACGCCTTATAGCACGCCTCGATCCGACGCCTGTGCGCGAAGATATCGCAGAAACACTGTGGCGCTGTCCAAAACTCCGCCCAAGAAAATGGGTCAAAAGAAAGCTCCGAAAACTCCAAGATAAACTTGAAATGAGGGAAAACTCAATCACGAAGATCGTAGCCCTACGTGTCGTGAAGCCAACGGCGCAAAAATTGACAAAAACGGTGGTCGGAGTAAGCCGGGGGAGTCCTCGCACCCAAACCGCGACGAAGGAGACCACAAATGAACGAGCGTCGCGCGCCGTAAAAAAGAAAACCTTAAGATGCGTGCCACAGAAAAATCAGAAAATCTACAGATGGAACCGGCTCTGGGAGAGGAGAAAGTCTTCTGAAGGCTGCACTGTGAGAAGAGGAACAGGGAAAGAGTTCTCTGAAGTTGTTCTCGGCCTTTATATAGGCTGGGAAAACAATTCACAAAATTCCCATTGTATCCCTGGATTCGGGCGCCACACGAGATTCGGGCGCCCGAATCCGCTGCGCGGCTCCAAACGCAGAACGCCCGAAACAGCCACACACTGCCACGTAGCCACAAAACAGCATACAGCCAAAGGAACCAACCGCCTTGCGCCACGTGGCACGCGCCGCACCCGAAGCGTGGCGCGCCCCCGATCATCGCGCGCCAGCTGCGCCCACGTGCGCGCGCAGGCACGCCGCCTGGCGCCCCTGCCAGGCACGGTTCCCGAGGCAACCCGCAGTCGTTCCGTGAACCGGGTCCATGCACCGACCTCTCCTAGTCCGCCACGTGTCCTCACTCCAACCAACAGAGAAGCGGCACGTGGCATGACGCGCCCTGTGCACCGTGCGCCTGCCCGCGCGCTGCCCGCGCCCGCGCGCTGCCCGCGCCTGCTCCGCCGCCTGCCTGAGCTCGCGCCGCCGCGCTCCGCCGCTGCCCGCCGCCGCCGCCGCCGCCCGCCGGCTTGCCGGAACAGTGCCAATGCCTCGAAATCCGTGCGCGTCATCCGGGCTCCGAAAAATACAAGTAAATATCCCATTTTCATCGTTTTCGCGCGCTGAATCCAAATCCGAAATCCGTTTTACCAAATTCCAACTCTAAAAATTGTCGAAGGCATCCGGAAAGGCGTTCTTTTGTCCAAACTTCGCGCTGGGCCCAATTTTAATATCCGTTTCGCGCGAAACCACTTCTAAAGATCCGACGGAGTCAACCGATCACCCACGTGATCCATTTAAGCCCGAAGTCCGCCACTTGTGTCCAATTGGTGCACTAACACCTCCAACACACAGTACAGGCCCCCAGAAGCTGCCAAACCCACTGCAGAAGCTCTGCTGATCCAACAGAAATTCTCTTGCAGAAATTCGGATCCTCACAGCGTGGGGCGTCCTACTAACTGCTAGGAACGCACCTGCCCACTCTGCATGGGCGTCCTACTAAATGCTAGGAACGCACCTACCCACTCTGCGTGGGGCGTCCTACTAACTGCTAGGAACGCACCTGCCCACTCTGCGTGGGGCGTCCTACTAACTGCTAGGAACGCACCTGCCCACTCTGCGTGGGGCGTCCTACTAACTCAAATCCTCGATCAACAGATCGAAACCCAAATGCCCTCACCACAACTCATGTCTACGCCGGTGAACCCTCCCGACTCAATCTGATAGGCCATCACCAATCCCCAGGACACTAGTAGAATCGTCCAAAAACCAAACACAAATCCCTCGGCTCCCAGGCACGAGGTCACATGCACCCTAGAATCACGTCATCCCACTGACGGTCTCATAGATACATAACTAACTTTAAAAATGCCAGTTTTTCCTTAAAACGGACTTTATGATTTTTATTTGGATTCCGGTGCAAAAATAATGCCTCCTAAGCATGCAAACTAGTTTCTTGCAATAATAGGAATATACTAAAAATAATCTGGGGGTTTACCGAATTTTTTGGAATTTTGTAGGCAACTATCAGATTACCAACAGTAAAAATAATACACTAGACATGATCAAATGCCTATAGAAGCATTAGAAAACATTCCGTACAATTTGGAAGATTTTTAACCCACCTAGAAAGCTCTCCGTAGGCAAGCCGAAGTCGGGGATGTGCCGAACTCACCAACAGATGAAAAATCTGAAACGCGCGCGCTCGAGGCGCGCGCAATATCGCACGCCCTGGAAAAATCCTCGGAAGCTCACACAACAACCACAAGCCTCTACCAAGTCCCTGCCAACTCAGCTCCCTCTCACAGCCACCCCAGCACTACACGTGCATGCATGTGTGCATGCTGCTCGGCCCTGCGCGCAGTACTCGGCCAACAACCAAGCAGCCCAAGCTACTCCAAGTCACAAGCAGGGAAAAGAGAAAAACATGCAATTCAACTCAAATCCATTCCAAATCCATGAGATAATTCCATAAATCCAACAAGAAAAAATATCTGTCAACTTACCTTGAGTGCGGCTTGGTGCGCGCGCGGCTCTACCTGACTCCCAGCAGCAGGAAGAATAGTGAACACAAGCTCCAACTTCTCTTCTTCTTCTTCTCCTTCTCTTCTTTCCTTTCTTTCTTGCCTTAGGTTATCGTGGAGAAAAAAGCAGATGATGAGCTTGTATAAATAGACCAAGTGTAGGGCTACAATAAAAGGAAGGTGAAATTACCTCAATACCCTCAGCTCAACCCAGTCAGCATGCAAAAAAACCAATCCTGCACACTGGGTACCGGAACACCCTAGCTGGTTCCGGTACCACAGCCCAGGTTCCGGAACACTTATGCTAGTTCCGGAACTCAAGGGTGAGTTCCAGAACCAGACTTCCTGTTCCGGAACTCAGCAATGCCCAAGCCCTCCAAGCAGCCAGCCTTTAGATTTCCGCTCCCGCCAACTCACTTTTCGCCCCGGGAGCTTCCGCCACAGTCTGAAAACACCCGAACCCCGCTGTAAATATAAAATACACTTGTTCAAAGAATTTTTAAATTTTTCTGAAATTACCTGCGGAGTCGGTGCTCGAAGAAAAACCCGTACTCTACAGGATATCACCAGCCTAGAGTCCGGGGTGATGACATACCGAAAACAGTCCTGCGAACTCGGAATAGTCAACATGAGTTTACGGTTATACCGTTTAGACTCGTTAACGCACCAGCGGTGTTCACGGGCATGATGAATAGGATACTCAAGCCCTTCTTAGACCAGCCGGTAATGGTCTTATAGGTTGACGTTCCGATCTACTCTCGCACAGACAAGGGGTATGGGGAAACACTTGCGAGTAATCCCCAGACCCTTCGAGACCAGGAGCATATGCCAAACTCAAGAAGTGTGAGTTCTGGCTCCGCGAGGTAGGCTTCTTGGGACGCATACTCTCAGCATCGTAAATTGCGGTGGACCCGAGGAGGATTGAAGCAGCGACCAACTGGACTCGGCCAACAATGGTGACGAAAATCCGAAGCTTCCTAGGACGGGCAGGGTACTACAGACGCTTCGTGGGAGGCTTCTCAAAGATAGCCACTCCCCTAAATCGACTAACCCGAAAAGGGGAGAGATTCGTCTGGACGGCCCAGTGCCAGAAGAGCTTCGAAGAACTTAAAGACAGACGCGCACAGGCGCCGGTGCTCACATTGCCGAAGCCCGAAGAGGACTATAAGATCTAGTCTGACGAATCTCCAAGAGGATCTTGGGAGGCCAAACAACGGACACGCAACTACAACCGGTGCGAGAGAGAATATCCGCGGAGCAAGGCGGAGTTTTTACGATTGGCTCAGATAAGGTAATAAGGTTCCGGGGATGAATTCGTGTGCCCGATAAGCTAGAAATGAGGGAAAAAGAAAATCTAGCAAAAGCATATAATGCCCCCTACACTGCGCATCCGGAGGTACAAAGATGTACAAGGGTCTGTGGCAGACCTTCTGGTGGCCCAAATTAAAAAGCGATGTGACACAATTCGTGGCGCTTTTTTTTTTTTTTTGGTGTGCCAACAGGTGAAAGCGAAACATCAACGACCGGCGGGGAAACAGACGCTTCGGCTTACGAGGGAAGTAGTAGCAGGAAAGACCCCTTACGAAGAGTAATGTTGGTCTCGACCCCAGGAGAACCCTTAGAAGTAAACACTTTGTACCTTCCTGCCCAATAAGGATGTGAAGACGTAGTTGTCTTATGTGTTGGCTATTTATTTATTGGTTAAATAGGTCCAACTTCTTGCCTCGTGACGATACACCCAACGTCCAGGTGGGTCGAGTCCGGTCAAGATCCGTGCCGCTGTGTCTGTACGCTTTAAGTGTATTGGTTGTGTATCTCTAAAAGCTCGAGCTTTTGGTATTAATGGTTGGCGCCAACGATCTGACATTCGGGATCTTGGAGCGCGTAGGCCCGGTGGCATACCGGTAGGCCTACCGCCAAACCTCGATACGGATACTGGCACGGGAGGAAAAGAAACTTCGCAACCGGACAATCCCCAACGTAAAGGTGCGATGGAGTAACCATGAGGAGCGCGAGGCGACTTGGGGACTTAAGACGAGAATGAAAGAGTGTTTCCCGGAGTTGTTTAGTGAGGGTTGAGGGTAAGTTTCGAGGACGAAACTTCTTTTAAGGGGTGCGTGGTGTAATATCACAACTTTTCGTGTAACGTTTTACCCTTCTGTTAATAGAGTATAAGTTAGAGGAAACTAAATTACCGAGTTCTCTTGAATTGACTAACACATGGTGCGGGTATTTTTCGGTGATAGAGCTCGGAAAATGATGAACGGCGGTGAAAACGGATCTAAAATCCGACTTACGGATCTTCCGGAATGGGGTTTTGAAGGTCGCGGTAACCGTAGGGTGCATCGGAATCCGTGCAAAAAATCTGGCACGTCTTTCGAGGAATTTTAGAATTTATCTCGTAGGATTAGATATTTATTATTATATAATAAATATCCGAATATGGGAGTTTTTCCTTTTTACGTATCTATGAAAAGGAAAAATAAAATAAAATAAAAAAAAATAAATTAATAATAAAAAGATAATTATACTCCGTTTACCGAAAGGAAAACCCTAGTTTTAAAAGATCGCCTCCTCAAACCCTTCCCTCTCGTGCGTACCGAAGACCAAAAATAAAACCCTAGTTCGGAGAAGAGAAAAGAAAAGAGAACCCTAACCGGAGGAGAAAAGAAGGAAAGAAGGAGAAAGCGGAGGGACCCGATCGCCCTGATTGACGTGCCGGAGACCGGAGAACGAGACGCCATCATCTACGGGGAGTGGATCTGGATCCCCAACGCCGCAAGGGACAAGATCGAATCTTCGTTCCCGATAGATCGAGGTTAGTGATCGTTATTTCTCTTCTGTCGGTCCGATCGTGGGTTTTCCCGTGTCCTTTGGAGATCATTTTAATCGGTACATTGATCACGGGTTCTTGATTTTGGTTTTTGATTAATGTTTTGTTCTTGTTCTTGACCGGGTTTAATCGATGGTTTTTACTCGGTCTTTTGATCGGGTTTCCGATCGATGTTTCGATCAATGGTTTAATCGTTAGAATTACCGCGGATTTGTTTGGGGTTAATTGGGTGTTCCGTCGGAGCATGGGAGAGTTAACGGGAGGCCGCTGCCGCCGTTGTTAAACGGGAGGCCGCCGCCGCCGTTATCGTGTTCGCGGGGTCGTCGCGGAGCCGCCTGGGGGCGAAAACGGAGAAGAAAACGCGAAAACGGAAAAGAAACCGCGAATCGGGACATTACTGTGCATCCCGTACGGATTTCCTCAGGCGCGGTCCACGGCCCGGGCGTGCACCCGGCGCACGCCCCGCAGCACGGATGCGCAGACCCGGCGCACGCCTCCGTGTGCCGGCTCGGCCCGCGAAGCGCGGTGCACGCCTCAGTGTGCACCCGGTGCGCGACGCCGCGGCCTGAAGGCGTGAGCCCGGTGCGCGCCTCTCCCGTGCACCGGCCCGGCCCAACTCCCTGGTGCACGCTTCCTGGGTGAGCCCGGTCTGTGCGCGCAGCCGCCCGATGCGCAGACCCGGTCCACGCCTGATCCGTGCACCACCCGCCAGCCCGAAAGTCCGGTAGCTCCGTTTTGGTCCATTTTTCACCGTTTTGAGCGCCGTTTTCACCGTTGGGATCACCGTTTCCGCCGTTTTCTTGGCATGGCTACTCGGGGTCATCTAAGTCACCGTTTCGCCATGTCATGTGCTAGTTTCGCCATCGCTTCGCGCCTGGACAAAATCGTCGGGGTCGCGCTGTCGGGCCTTTTCCTCATCAGTCTCGCCGTCGGAGTTACTCGGCTTGATCGTCGTCGTCCCAAGTTGGCTACCAGATGAGGAATTGGGTTCTGTGGACTTCCGTTAGCGGGTTTGGGTTTCGATGGAGTTCGCGATGATATAGTCGCGGTCCGGTTGTTGTTAACCATCGGTTTTACCGTTAGAGATCCGATTTGATCTGAGTTTTTCAGTTTTACTTGACAGTTTTGACTCGACGGTTTTTGATTGACAACGCGGTCCGCTTGGCACAGTGACCTTGGTTTTTCGTTGGTTTATTGTTACAGTGGTCGGGACCACTGATTTTGCCTGTTTAGGGTAAAGTGTTAAATTGTGCCTTTGGTTATTTTATTAGGCCGTGTAAAGTTCTGATTGCTTAGGAGGGTCACGGGAGCGGTCGTTTATCTTCGTCTCAGGTGGGTACCCTTGCAATAAGTGCTTTATGTTATCATAACAAGTATAATAACAAGTCTAATAAAGTAGATGAGATGTATCAACTGTTTAAACCTATCGCATGAGTATTTTCCGTTTCTTTCATTATTAATTGTGGCGACTGAGTGTCGCGGTGATTGTTACACGCCGACTTCGGCAATTCATGTACTTAGATGCTTACACGCACACCGGCAGTTTGGCCACCGATAGGGTGTACTTTTCCAGAATTATCGTACGTTGACCCGTGTACCCCACAAAAGTAAAAGTGTCGAGTGGGGACCCCTCGCGCCAGCTAAAGTTGTAGCACTAGCACCGTGGAGGGGTTAAAAGCATTATGCAAGCAAAGTAATCGTTCACGAGGGGGTCATTAGACCTTCCGACAGGTATCACGTAATTAAATCAAGGGATGTGGACTTATGAAGGGAAAAGCGAAAGGTTCCAGTGTATTCGGTTTGCTTTAAAAATACTTCTAATTGTTTTGATCATCTACTTTATTTGTCACTGACTTTACCCACACTGTGACAGGTTTGACTAAGTGTAGTAGTCGGGAAGATGGTTAGGCAGCTTCTAAAGGACATTAGCCCACGGAGGCTTATTCCGTCGTTCTTGCTCTTGGGTTATCTCATCTCTTTTCCTTTTAGTTTTAAGTTCTAAATTGCTTGACTGTGGAATATTGTGGATGTTGGAATGAGAGTTTGTTTTCGTGATGTGATCTTTATTATGCTTCTTATTGACTTATATGTGGCATGTTTTATACCAAACAAAAGGGTTTCGAAAATGCTTTCCAAAACCAAGTGTCGTGTAGGCACTACTTTGTAAACCTCTGTATTTATCCTTTCAAAAGATGTAGCCGCCCTATTGTGACTTGTGTAACCACTTTGGAAAAACTAGGTGTCATGTGGACACCGTTTGCAACCCGTAGTTTTTCTCTTGATGTCGTGAATGAAAGTTTTGAGGTAAATGAATAGTATTACTCTCTCGTTGTATTCACTGCGACTGTGTGGTTAAAGAATAATGTTGTAAATGTGACGCCGTGCATATAGAAAGGAGACTCTGTCCGTTTAAAGAGTGAATTTGTATATGTGGCGGGTCTGGCGCGCACCGGTAGGCGAGGGCGTTTACAAAAAAAAATAGATGTGCTTTTCCACTTATCCTTAGACCTCCGGGGCGTGACACTAGATAGTTCCTTAAAGTTAATATGACCTAGTCTTTCATGCCAAAGTGTTTCATTATCAAGTGACACTAGGTTACGATTTTGACTTGTTTTACCAGAAACTACATAGCAATTGTTCTGTGATCTAACCCCTTTTAAAATGAAAGAATGATTTTTATCAGTTACAAGACATTCTACAGAAGAAAAATTAATTGAAAAATCATCATCATAAAGTTGGCTAATGCTTATGAGGTTAGTCTTAAGGCCTTCAACAAACAAAACATTGTTTAAAGCCGGGCCATCTGGAATAGCAATGGTTCCTTTGCCAATAATTTTTGAAGATCGTCCATCTCCAAAAACTACATGACCTCCGGAGGTTTTCTCAAGGGTTTGAAAAATATTTTTATCTCCGGTCATGTGGCGTGAGCAACCACTATCCAGATACCAAGACGAATTGTCATATGCATAAAGTGATGTATGAATGACAAGACAAGGGAAGAATTCACCTTTGCGCACCCAAATCTTTTGAGTTTTGGAGTACGTCGACAATGATTGTGAAGTTATTCTCCTTGGTGAATGCGTCTTGTTCGATTGATCGCTTTTCTTTAAAATCCATGATGACGTCGTCTTGTGGGGTGTACTACCAAGGTTCTTTACCTTTGAAAGATTCTTCTTTGATTTCCGGGAGATGAACTTGTTGGTAGTTGTTGCAAGAGGCGCTTGATTTGTTCGCTTCGCTCCATTCTTGCAATTGCGTCTTATGTGCCCTGCAAAACCGCAACGAAAACATACCTTTGTACATGTTGAACCCGAAGTAGGTGAGGTAGGCTTGTTTACGTTGGATGCGGTGATTTTCGTCGGAGGAGGAGAAACCGACTGGGGCACAAAGACCGTTTCACTCGAACAAGGATCATTGCTGGTCCGAGTGTATCCAAGACCCAACCGATTCGTTTGACCGAGACCAAGCAACTTGTCCAACTTGCTTCTTCCAGAAGAAAATCGCTTCAAATAGTCCTTAAGTTGGAATATGGTCTTCGTCATCTCCAATTTTTCTTGTCGAGTCTCGGAGTAGAGCTTCAAGAAGTAGTTAGCTTTATCCACCAATTTAATGTGCTCCTTCTCGAAATGCTCGTTTTTCTCTTGAAGGGAAATATTGATTTTAACCAAGTTATCCTTTTCCGCTTCAAGAGTGTTTGAGAGAGAAGTTGCTTCTTTAGATTGTTCTTCAAGATCCCGCAATCTTCTTCTCAAACAACTATTTTGCTTTGCCAATTTCTTTGAATCCTTTAGTAGTTTATGGTAGGCAAAAGCAAAGTCTTCACCTTCGGAGTCGCTCGGTTCATCGTTCGTTGCATTCTTTTCATCCAAGGTGTTGGACAATGAACCAGAGGAAGTCGCTGAAAAGCACATGTAAGGTGAAGTTGTGGACGCGTGGAATGCTGTGGCGTTTTCGTCCTCATCACTGGAAGATGACTCATTGGAAGTGGAAGTGTCATCCCAAGTGACGGCTTGCATAGCCTTCTTCTTTGACGGATTCTTGTTGGGACATTCAGTTGAAATGTGGTCATAACCTTGGCACTTGAAACATTGAATTTGTCCCTCAGAGTTCTTCTTGTCCTTTGAAGAACCCTCTTGCTTTCTTGACTTAAAGCTTGAAGATCCCTTGCCTTTCTTTGTCTTAACGAAGGATGAGGATTTACTTGAATTTCCCCTTCGAAAGCTTCGGCGAAATTTCCTCGTCAAGAGTACAAGTTGTTTCTCGAAATCCTCCATTGATATATTCTCATCAGCGTCTGAGGAGGATAAATCCACGTCTTCTTCCTTTGTTGATTTCAATGCAAAACCTGAAGACTTAGAGGAAGAGGAAGGCTTTCCAGAATAATAGTTAGTAGGAAAAGTCATTTCATACGTTTGAAGTGCACCAACTAATTCTTCTACTTTGATTTCGTCCAGGTGTTTTACTGTTTCAATGGCTACGACCTTAGGGCAAAATCTTTCCGGAAGAGTTCTCAAAAACTTTCTTACAACTTTAGATTCTGAAATTTTCTCTCCCAAGTTAGCACATGTATTCACGATATCTTGCAATCGTGTGTAATAATCTGTGAAAGATTCATTTTCTGCCATAAAAATTGAGTCAAATTTGCTCCTAAGTATTTGCAGTTTTTGAATCTTCATTAAACTTGTTCCCTCATGTGTAACTTGTAGAGTATCCCAGATTTCTTTCGCAGTCTCACATGCCGAGACGCGAGAGAATTCCGTTTGCGACAAAGCATTAGATAAGGCGTTAATTCCTTTGCCATTGTAAGAAGATGCATCAATTTCTTCCTTGGTCCATTTCGACCTAGGTTTGATGGTGACAACATCGACAATAATCTCAGTAGGATTTGTCCATCCAAACTCAATTGATTGCCAAACCCGTTCATCGATGGAAATTAAAAGCGCTCTCATGCGTACTTTCCAATAAGTATAGTTTGTTCCATCGAAGAACGATGGTCTATTGATGTTTCCACCTTCAACCATTGTTTACAACCCTATTCCCTCTCTGATACTACTTGTGGGTTATGGATTATATGGATCTGAATAGGGAAACAACCACCTAGAGGGGGGAGTGAATAGGTGAAAACAATAAACACACCAAATCGTTGCGTAAAAATAACCCAATGCGGAAAATAAATAAAGTACGTAAGATTTACGTGGAAAAATTCCGTCACAGGAGTAAAAAACCATGGGACCGATAACACGGCAAAATCCACTAGAATTAAAACACGTACAAGGTAATTTACCGTAAACCTACGACTCAACCTTTTTCATACGCTCCTAGTTGATCTTCTCTGCTCGCTCCACGATGTGCCTCGAATCTACGATTTGCATCCAACTTCGAATCCACGAAGTCCAACGTCGAATCCACGACGTCCAACCGTATCCACGGACTTCACCAATGCGGCACACCTCGATCACACGAACGCGCCTCGCTCCGAATCCACGAGAGCGATCACACCTTGAATCCACAAGGCCACGCGAATCCTCGCGCCGATACTAGATAGATCGTTGTTTTATTTGGTGATCATAATCCGCCGAATACTTAGATCAAAGATAGACAAGGAAGTACCATCTAAGTATTCTTCAATTTGATTCTACGAAAAATAGGTGTTTGAAAACCCTAGAATCAAACTGAACAATATAGATGAAGAAACATGAATTTAATCATGTTTTCCTTTTTTCCTCTATATTTGTGGATTTATTGATAATTTTACATAATCGATATTTCGATTAATTCTCTGTTGTTCCACATATATGGATTTTTTTGGATTACCCTAAAAGATGAATTCAGGGTTTATTTATAGGCTAGAAACCTTTGGAAAGGGATAAGAATCAAAAACTGACTTAACAGAATTTTTCCCGCACGATGGTCCGGACTGGATTAAGGTTGATCCGGACTGTCGTCTTGTTCCGAAGGTTTTCTGATAAAACACAGTTCGGGGTCCGGACTGAAATAGGGGAGGTCCGGACTGTTCATGCAATTTTGCAGAAATTAAGGTTCGGGGTCCGGACTGAAACAGGGGTGGTCCGGACTGGAAAACCGCATGAACTAAACTATGTTCAGGGTCTGGACTTGAATGGTCTGATCCGGATCATGAACATCCAACTTGTCCAGTTTTTTATTTTTATGCAATGAAAACTTATCCAAGTGTTTCTAAACTACTCAAATGTATTTGGATCACCAAAATTATTTAGTTAAACGTACATGATCATTCCGAATGCATTCTTCTTGAGATTGATGTAGTTGATCCTCAGTTCTTTATCTTCAATCTTCAAGACTTATATCATTTCACGACTTCGCAGAAAATCAAGAAAAATTGGCACTTATTCGCGAATCTCTCGGGCAGCGAACAAATCTCTTGCCAAGATATGGGGATAATCGCTGGACGTCATCACCTATGACCAGGTCTGGCTCAATTTCGACAATCGCCCGAACCACACATCATGTCACGCACCGGGGTCGAATTGCGACCCGGGCTCGTCAACAGATCCACCGTCTGTATGGAAACTGCCGCACAGACGAAGCGTCTACCCTGCAAAAGATCTATAGCTAACATGTATCAGAGCTGAAAATAAAACTAATAGCTACAGAATCGAACATTGAACATCTGAATAAAATCAAATCCTCAATACAAGTCTCTCAACTATGAAAATACAAGTACAATCCTCATAGATCTCTCAGAATGTCCAGTACAAAAGTGTAATCAAAACCATATGCAGGGTGGTAAATCTACCTCTGACTCTCCATGCTGGTAAGGAACTACTCGGCCACGTACTCACCTCGATCAGCTGTCTCCGCGCAAACTAAGCCGGAACAGCAGCCTCAGGAAACCTATCGCCGCAGCGGGTGTGAGATCTATTGCAGAAGGTAGATCTCAGTGGGTACCGTCACCAATATCCACGGTATGCCCACTAAGTCTACTGGAGGCACAACAGATAGGTATGCAGATAGATAGATAAAAGCTGAAAGAAAACTATAGCTACCATGTCTCAATAATCATGCTCAAGAAACTCTACTAAGGATGTAATATGCATACACTCACTGAGTACCGCTAATATGCCTCAAGTATCATGCTCAAAGGAATACTCATCTAAGAACATGCTATGCAATCACCCGCTCATATCACCCAATCTCAATGACTGCCACATAGGGTCCAGTCAAGCCTGCGCCAAACCTACTGCCACTAGCCCACAAGGGACTTGGACTTACGTAGGGCGTCCCACACGGACTATCTCAATCTCAAGCGAACTCGAGTGTATCAACTAGTCGCATCATCAACACGCACCCGGGGCGTAACTCGAGGGGAGCGACCCCACCGAGCTCAAGTATCTCTTCAGTCTCAACTGTCTCAATAAGCGGCACATGCAGGCTATGATCCTCGATCAAACAGATCGAAACTCAAAGCTCAAATAGCACAACTCGGTCAGGAAAAAGACTCCACGATTCAATCAGGAAATGCCCAAATCCTCACATAATCTGTCGGAGAACCCTCTACAACTCAATCTGATAATGCACAACCCATGGCTAAGTCGGGAAATCTCCACGACTCGATCTGTCAGAACCCCAAAACTCTCATAACTAAGTCGGTGAACCACCTCCACTACCAAATCAGAAAACACAATCCATGATCTAGAATAATCTCATCCATCCCAACAAGGAAGTGCAACTCTCATGACACTAGAAACTCAACACACAATGCACTAAAAATCCGCTCGGCCCTCTGGCACGAGCATACATGCAATCTAAACCAACTCAACCCCTCTGGGTGATCTCACTGTTTTTAAAAATATTTTTCAAAGCCAGGTTTTCATTAAAACATGTCCGACGATTTTTAAAATGATTCAGATGCCAATCCAATGCAAAATAATCATGGAGTCAAGTGTCAAGACACCTTTAGATCATGCTAAAAATATCAGGGGCTCTGGAAAGTATTCCTACAATTTTCTAGGCAACTATCAGATTTATCAAGCATAAAAACAGATAACTAAACATGATCAATATGCATACAGAAGCTTTAGAGGGCATTCCATACATTTTGGAGAAATTCCAACCCACCTCAAATGCATTCCGCAGGCAATCGCTGAAGTCGGTGAAGCGCCGAACCGCTCGTTGCCTCGAATCTGCCGGAAAAATGAAAACCGCGCGCGCGCGCGAACACTGTCGTGAATCCCGAAAAATTCGCCGGAAGCTCAAACAATTCCCTCGGGTCCTCTACAAAAAAAACTGGCGCGCTTCGGCTCACTCCACAGTCATGACACAGCACGCGCGCACACGTGGCCGCGCCTCGGCTCCGCGCAGTGCAAAACCACAACCTCAGCTCAAATCGCACAAAAGAGAAGCAACACAACGATATCCAAGCTCAAAAATCCATAAAATCCATCTAAGGAAAATCTTAATCCATTTAGGAAAACAACTGCCACTTACCTCTCACGTGCGGTCGACGCGCGCGCGGCCCCGCTCAGCTCCAAGCTGCAAAACCTCTCAAGCAGCACCTCCTCACAACATCTCTCACTCTCTTTCTCTTCTTCTCTTTTTTTTTCCCCTTGTTTTCTTTCATCTCTTTTCTCTCTTTTCTTTCTCTGATTCAAGTTGAGAAGAGAGGAGGAGGGGTCCAAATAAATAGAGAAGAGAGGGTCCACAGGGTCTAAGGAAGGTTCGAGAAGAAAAGACCGAACTGCCCTCGCTTAAGCCACCAAAAACTGTAATTAGCACAATGGGGTACCGGTACTCTCCATTTAGTACCGGTACCCAAAGGCCTGTTCCGGAACCCTACTTCAATTGGTTCCGGAACTCCAAGCCAAACACGCATGCCTGCTTAGCCTCCGCACGCGCGGCGCGCAGGCCTCAGCTGCGCGGCGCCCATGTGTCTGCCGCGCGGCGCCCTAGCCCGCGGCCCGCTGCGCGCGCCCGCACTCCTTGCTCTGCGCCCGCCTGCTGCACGGCGCCCGTGGCTACTGCGCGCGGCGCCCATGCGCGCCCGTGCAGCGACTTGCTCCTACCGCCCGCGGCTCCTCTGCAAGCCTCTCCTCCACTCTTGGACAGCAAGCTCATCCAATCTATCAACAAAAACCCATCAACAAAACCAACCCAAGCTTTCTCTCTCTCTCACTAGAAAAACTAAAATGCACCTTCATGAGGCTCGACGCGCGCTTGCTCCGCTCGGCTTCCAACCGAAGGTCCACACAACAAGCACACCATCACCTCTCTCATTTCTATCTTTTAATTCCCCTCAATTCCTCTTCTCCTTCTCCTTCTTCCTCAATTTTCCATTCCTCTATTTGAAGTCCAATTCCTCTGTTTGAGGCAGAGAATGTTGGGTTATATTAATTATGGATCTAAATAGGGGAAAAAACACCTAGAGGGGGGTGAATAGGTGTAAACAATAAACACTCAAAAAATCATTGCGTAATAAAACCCAATGCGGAAATAAAAATAACACGCAAGATTTTTACGTGGAAAAACTCCAAACCGGAGAAAAAAAACCACGGGACCGATAACACGGCGAAATCCACTAGAATTAACACACGTACAAGGTGATATAACGTACTCACAGATGACTCAACCTTTTACCATACGCTCCTAGTAGATCTTCTCCGCTCGCTCCACGACGCTTCTCGAATCCACGATCTGCGCCCAACGCTGAATCCACAGCGTCCAACGTCGAGTCCACGACGTCCGACCGAATCCACGGTCTTCACCCAGTAGCACGCTTCGAATCCACGAACGTACCTCGCTCCGAATCCACGAGAGCGGTTGCACCTTGAATCCACAAGGCCACGCGAGTCCACGCGCCGATTTGGGGTAAATCGTTGTTTTTGGGTGGTGATGATCCGCCGAATACTTAGATTAGAAATAGATCGGAAATACCATCTAAGTATTCATTGATTTGATTCTACTCAAAATGTGAGTATGGAAAACCTAGAATCAAATCAATCAATATAGATGAAGAAACATAGAATTAATCTATTGATTTCCTTTCTTCTCTATATGTGGATTTTTTCCTTTCGGCTATTTTCTATTTTTATTTTCCGATATGCGGATGCCCTAGAAAATGAATAAAGGGTCTATTTATAGGTTAGAAACCATTGGAAGAAGATAAGGATCAAAAACAGCCTTTTCTGGAAATTTTACCGACGGCGATCCGGATTGGAAATTGGCGATCCGGATTGCAGTAGCAAGAAAGACGGTTTCCAGAAAAACACTTGTTCGGGATCCGGATCGAAGTCCCCGATCCGGATCGTTCATACAGTTTCACCAAACATCACGTTCGGGATCCGGATTGCAAATCCTGATCCGGATCGTGCAAGCAAAAAGGTAAAACTAGTGTTCGGGATCCGGATCATGAGATGCTGCGATCCGGATTGAACCAGTGTATGAACAAACACCCTTCGGGATCCGGATTGCAAGCCCGATCCGGATCCTGAACATGTCCCATGTCCAGTTTTTGATGTTTATGCAATTAAACATTCTTCCAGGTGTTTCTACACTATAAGAAGTATTCGGATCACCAAAATCTTTAGTTAAACATACCTGATCCTTTTGAATTCTTCTTTCTTGAGATTGAGGTATATGATCCAAAGTTCTTCATCTTCAATCTTCAAGACTTAATACTTTCACGAAATACGCCAACTCAAATTCCGTAACAATCTCCCCCTTTGGCGGTTTCGTGACAAAACACAAATCCACAAAAGAAAATTCAAAAAGATATTTTTGTTGCTATCACCATACAACAAAAATTTACAAAAGAGATCCAAAAATTAAAAACATGAGATAAACTCCTAAAACAGACTCTAGACTTAGACATCTGTACTCTCTGCACAAAGAAATCATTCTTGACAAAAGAAATCGTTAGATACCTCAAGAATTGAAACATACAAAACCAAATACAGAGATAGAGTTTATTCTCATCATGACATTTGAGAATTCAGATATGTAAGAGAATCATAGTTAAAACCAACATATCTTCTAAGCATTCAAAAACCAAATGTCAAAAATGTTAGTCCAACATCAACTTGTTAGTCATATTACATGCCCAAATAGTTAGTCGAATAGTTAGTAGGGACATGCACAAATCACAAGATAAAACCAAAGTTGAAGTTGAGAGTCATACTTACCTTAATGTTCACACATTCACACATTTTCACATCATTGTTCATTCATTGTTCATTGTTCAAGTTCTCTCTAAACTCTCTCCCCCTTTTTGTCACAAAACAAAGCCAATAATTACAAAACAAAAGAGAGTTAAAAAGATAAACAAACATGAAAAGTGAAAATCCTGCAAAAGCAAAAGAAAGTTAAAACAAAAATTTACTCCTGAGAGTCGGAGTCATCAGAGGTGGTGCATCCCATTTTTGCAAACATTTTCTTCATCAGTTTTTTCATTGAAGAGACTGACTTGGTCAAAGTGATTTGAGAGGCAGTGATGATTTCCAGCTCCTTTTTCACTACTTGAATTTCTCCTCTCATTTCAGTGAATTCAGTGACATCCGTTCTTGCTCATTTGAGAGTCGCTGTTGTTCTTTAAAGATAGAGCTGACAGAGGCATCATCATCAGAGGTGGATGGAGGTGCCTGCTGTGATGGAGGAACAGGGGCTGTAGAAGTAGTTGCTTGTGGTCGAGCTCTTTGTCGGATTGGAGGAGATGGAGGATCATCTTGCTTTGTCGATAGAGACTTTACAATTGTTGTCTCATTAATTGTGCCCAAACTGTACATGTATGAGCTCGCGCTTGTATCGACTTTAAACTTTTTAAGGATGCGCATGATTATCATGGGATAAGGTAGTCTCTCTGTGGGGTGAGAGTGTTCGACATACCGCGTCATCCTAGACCAAATGAGATAAGGAATATTCAAGTTTGCTCCCATCAATGCTGCCGGGTTTCCAAGAAGATAAAGGAATAACATCCTATCCCATCGAAGAACCTTCGTATTCATGTTGGGAAGAATGTTGTAGCAGACAATGAAGTTTATATACTTATACTCTGTCGAAGCTCTTTGGAGAATACAGAATTTCCGGTAGACAAAGTATCCGGAAGACAAATTCCATTGACTACAACTCTCCAGGAGTTGTCGTTGAAGCTTTGAGTTTTAGGTAATGGAGTCCATCAGATCTGGCTTTCATACTGAGCACCTCTCCAATCAGTTGGGGAGTGACTTTGATTTTGATACCTTTAACCAAAGTATGAAATTCTCGACGTCCGTCATCATGATCAATTAGACTTGCAGCATTCTGATAAAACATTCGAACTGAGTGTGGACAATACCCAGTTGTTTCAGGGAAGTTGCAAATTGGAGCAAGACCAACTTGGTCAAACAAAATCCCAAAGGCTGCAGATCGTTCCTTCATTGGTTTGACATTGACATGTCTCTCACCAATGCATTCCCTTTCTCAAAATCCTTGATTCTCGTGGAGCTGATGAATTCCTGTGGGGGAGGCTGGCTAGCAATAGGTTCGTTAATCGAAATGCCCCGAGCACTGCCTCTTTTTCTTGCACCAGTTTTCATTCTTGTTCCGATTGGACTTGGGTCCATGGGAGCTTTTCCTTTTTCTGCAGCAGTAGGAGGAGGCTTTGTCTTTGAAGCTTCAGCAGGTGCTTTCCCTTTGGAGATAATGGGACATCTTCCTCGATCTCGAGGTTATCCCAGTCAATTGAAGCAGTCTCTGAATCTGTGTCGGAATCATTCTGAGCTCTCTTAGTCCTCTTAGCCTTCTTAGGCTTTGCAGTGTCCTTAGCATGGACCATGGCAGCAAGTAGGAAAATGATCCAGGTGATCACCATTTTGATCGCTAGTGAGAAAGTGTCCTGTGAAGACCAACTCAAGAACACATGAAAAATCGTCAATTTTGAAAAATTTGAAAAATTGTACCCAAACAATCATAATCATGTAGAGAAGCTAAGAATCAAATTAGTTTTGCAAAAAGAATTTTAAAAATAGATCAATCCATGATTTTCAAAAATTCCTCTTTTATGCCCTAAAACCGAATTTTTAGAAATCGAAGCCTAAAAATTCGTTAATCAGGTGAAAACCCAGCATAATCAAAACTAATCTACCCAGAGTTCTTATTTCAAAAGAAATTTGATCAAAAACCATTCACAAACGAAAAAGATCCAAGATTTTTACTCACGTTTGAGAAAAAGAAAAACTGTGAAAAACCGAGATTTTGATCAATAAAACTTACTTGGATTCGAAGAACTTTGAGTTTGGAAGCTCCAAGATGCAAGAAATCTAGAGAGAGAAGCTCTAGAGACTTGAGAACAAAAGATTAGGGTAAAAGAAATCAAATCCCTTTGTTCTATTAAAACCCTAGCCGTGATCCGGATCGGATCGAGAATGTGATCCGGATCGGCTACCCGCAGGAAAATCCTGCGTTCGGGATCCGGATCACTTACCCCGATCCGGATCGGCTTCAACTTTTTCTTCAGAAAAATTTAGAAAAATTCCATAAAATCCAGAAAAAGTATGTAAGCACTTTACCATATCAACTTTAAACAAAAATCATCGTTTCATACAACAAGAAATAGATTATACAAAATCTATCAAAAATACTCAAAAATGAAACGAAAATTTACGAAATTAAAACACTTAAAGTTGAACAACTTCAATTACATCTATCCTGATCTTATGCGTAATGCCTTTATCAAATCATCAATTTTGGTAAAGAAAATGAAATACCAAGATCAATAGATGTTTGAAATCCCAGATAAGTTAGATAATATATCTAGACAATCTGTTGAAGGAGTGGCTCTTTGAGCATCTTTTATCAAAAATCCCACCTTATACCAACCATGAAATTTGACTGAGTCAAGTATTTCAATATGCATTTATTAATCAAAAATTGACAAACCATGCTTGGTATTCATTGGTATGAGTATCGGACTTTCTTTCTTTTCCTCCATGTGGTGGTAGTTTTCACACTCCTCATTGGGATGTAACTCTTTCCACATCTTTTGAGCATTTTACATTTCTTTGACTCCCCCTCAATTGGCTATCAATTATTTAATATATAAGGTATTCAACCAAAAATTGATCTCGCATTCATACTCGACTAAGCAATCAAATATGATAATGACTATACCAAGAGATCATTGAGAGAGAAATTGACTTTGATCACTTAAAAGATGACTTAATTAACATAAATGATCATTGCAACATTGAAATATTATGATATCAAAAGCATAATAAATTTCTAAATGCATAAAAGGATGCAATTAAAGTCAATTATGATTTATGCTCAATTAATGTCCTATGTACAAAACATAGATAAAGAACAAAACAAAAACAAAAACAAAACCTAACCTAAGCAAAGGTTTCAAAAAGGTTATTTCAAGGAAAGCATGCCAATTGCTTTACGCAAGTGAATAAAACGTTTTTGATCCAAAGGTTTTGTTAAGATATCAGCTAATTGATCCTCAGTTGAAATATATGACAGTTGAAGAATATTTGATTCAACTAGCTCTCTAAGAAAATGATATCTAAGTTCAATATGTTTTGTTCTAGAGTGCAACACAGGGTTTTTAGAAATGTTAATAGCACTAGTGTTGTCACATAAAATGGTTACCGAAGATGCTGAAATCCGGAAATCGCTCAACACGCTTTTCATCCAAATCAATTGGGTTGAACAACTTCCTGCAGAAATGTACTCCGCTTCGGCAGTCGAGAGTGCTATGCAGTTCTGCTTTTTACTGTGCCATGCAACAAGGCAATGGCCAAGATAGAAGCATGCACCACTCGTGCTTTTCCGATCATCCACTGATCCAGCCCAATCGGCATCTGAGTATCCAACAATATCCAAAGTTGTTCCCATAGGATACCAAATTCCGAAATTGATTGTACCTTTGATATACCGGATGATCCGTTTCACCGCTTTCAGGTGAACCTCCTTCGGTGCTGATTGATATCTCGCACAAATCCCAACACTGAAGGATATATCCGGGCGACTAGCCGTGAGATATAGTAGACTTCCAATCATACTGCGATACAGTTTCTCGTCTACATTCTCACTATGTGATTCACTTCCAAGTCCCTTATGGCTAGTTCCCATTGGAGTCGGAAAATCCTTAGAATTTTCAAGATCAAACTTTTTGACCAACTCCAGTGCATACTTGGATTGACACAAGTGAATTCCTTCATCGTTTTGTTTAACTTGTAATCCAAGAAAATAAGTCAATTCGCCCATCATGGACATCTCAAATTCGCTTTCCATGGTCTCCGCGAATTTAGAAGCATCATTATCTCTTGTTGCGCCAAATACAATGTCATCGACATAGATTTGTGCAACTATGAAATTGTTTTGATAATGCTTCACAAAGAGAGTCCTGTCAGCTCCCCCTCGAGTGTAGCCCTTTTCCAAAAGGTGCTTTGTCAACCTTTCGTACCATGCTCGCGGTGCTTGTTTCAGACCGTAAAGAGCCTTTTTCAGACGAAAAACATGGTTAGGTAGTTTATGATCCACAAAACCTTTCGGTTGAGCCACATAAACTTCCTCATTTAAAAACCCATTTAAAAAGGCGCTCTTAACGTCCATTTGAAATAATTTGATTTTAAAATGACAAGCAATCGCAAACAATATACGAATGGACTCGAGTCTAGCTACAGGGGCGAAAGTTTCATCAAAGTCTATACCTTCTACTTGAGAGTAGCCTTGAGCAACTAACCTTGCTTTGTTCCTGATGATAGTACCTTCTTCATTTTTCTTGTTCTTGAAGATCCATTTGGTACCTATCACATTGTGTTGCTTCGGAGGCTTCGTTAATTCCCAGACTTTGTTTCGCTCAAATTGATGGAGCTCTTCCTGCATTGCTTTAATCCAGTAGTCATCTTGGAGAGCTTCATCAACATTCTTTGGTTCGATTTGAGATACATAGCATGCAAATCCGCAAACCAATTGTCTCCGTGTTCTAACTCCTTCTTGTGGATCTCCAATGATGTTCGATTCAGGGTGATCCTTGGAGATGCGTAACGTTTGAGGTAGAGGAGTAGGCGGAGGTACACGAGATGATTCCTGCACATCAGATAAACTTGAAGAACCGTTAGATGCATCATTATTATCGAAAGAATTGTTAGAAGAAGATGCATTAGCAGGTGTATCATCATCAAGAGAGATATCGAGGGTAGATTTTTCAGATTCAAAGTGAAAAGCTTCATCTACCTTAACATTTATCGATTCTACGATCGTCTTAGATTCTAAGTTAAAAACTCGATATGCTCTGCTGTTTGTAGAATAACCTAAGAAAATCCCTTCGTCACTTCGAGAGTCAAATTTTCCAAGATTCTCGCGATCACGTAAAATAAAACACCGACTCCCAAAGATACGAAAATATTTGATGTTAGGTTTTCTACAAAACCATAGTTCATATGGTGTATTCAAAGTCCCCGGGCGCAAATACACTCGATTAATAACATAGACAGCAGTGTTCACCGCTTCAGCCCAAAAATATAAAGGTAAGTTCCGGCTATGAAGCATAACACGTGCCATCTCCTGTACGACCCTGTTTTTGCGCTCGACTACACCATTTTGTTGAGGTGTGTAAGGTGCGGAGAATTCATGTTTAATGCCATTAGAAGTGCAAAAATCAATGAATTTGGAATTTATGAATTCTCCACCTCTATCACTTCTAACTCGAGTAATCCTTTCATTCTTTTCAATCATAATACGATGGCAGATTTCGAGAAAAGAATCAAAAGTATCAGCTTTTTCTTTTAAAAATGCTACCCAAGTATATCTAGAGAAATCATCAACCAATAAGAAAATATACCATTTACCTCCCAAAGATGGTTGACGAGTTGGCCCCATTAAGTCCATATGCAAAAGTTCCAAAGGCCGTTTTGTACCTATGTGGTTCAAGTTCTTGTGTGCAGTCCTAGACTGTTTTCCCTTTTGGCAACCGCCACACACAATGTTTTGTTCAAAAGAAAGTTTCGGAACCCCCTTGACCACATCTTTGTTTGAAATTCTAGCAAGTTCCTTAAAGTTTATGTGACCTAGCCTTTCATGCCAAAGTGTTTCATTTTTCAAAGATGCTAGGTTACATTTTTCAGAAATTTAGTAGGAACTACATAACAATTGTTTTCTGATCTAACCCCTTTTAAAAAGAAAGCATGGTTCTTGTCAGTTACAGTGCATTTATCAGATGAAAAATTAACTGAATAACCATTATCACAAAGTTGACTTATGCTTATGAGGTTAGTCTTAAGGCCATGAACAAATAACACATTATTTAGAACCGGGCCATCTGGAATAGCTACCGTTCCCTTTCCAACAATTTTGGAAGACCGACCATCTCCGAAAACAACAAGTCCTCCGGAGTTTTTCTCAAATGTTTGAAAACAGTTTTTGTCACCGGTCATATGACGGGAACACCCGCTATCCAGATACCAAGACGAACTATCATATGCATGCAAGGAAACATTGGTAACAAGACAAGGGAAAATTTCACCTTTGCGCACCCAAACCTTTTTGGAATGCGTCGGTAATGGTCGTGAAGTTGATTCTCCTAGGTGAAAGCGTCTTGTTGAAGAATTGCTGCTCCTTGATGATGTCGTCTTGAGCGGTGTACTACCAAGGCTCTTTTCCTTCAATGATTTGCATTGATTTCTGAGGAATCACCTTTTGGTAGTCATTGCAAGAGGTGCTTGAGGTGTGCGTTTGGCTCCCGTCTTGCAATTTCTCCTTATGTGCCCTGAAATGCCACAACGAAAACATACCTTAGTTCTTGACGATCCCGAGGAGGATGAAGTAGGCTTGTTGTCGTTGCTTGTCGTGAATTCCGGTGTCGGAGGAGGAGATACCGACTGAGGCACAAATACTGTCCCACTCGAACTTGGAATGTCTCCAGTTTGAGTGTATCCGAGGCCGAACTTATTTGTTTGACCAAGACCAAGAAGTCTGTCCAACTTACTCCTTCCAGAAGAAAATCTCTTTAAGTCATCCTTTAGTTGGCGTATGGTCTCCGTCATTTCCATTTTTCCTGTCGAGCCTCGCCGTAGAGCTTCAAGAAGTAATTCGCTTTGTTCACCATTTCTATATTCTTTCTCGAAATGCTCATTGGACTCTTGAAGGGAAACATTTGCTTTGAATAGATTATCCCTTTCCACTTCAAGATCGGTTGAGAGAGAAGTTACCCTTTTTACTTCTTCTTCGAGATCCTGCAATCTCCCTTTCAACCCCTTGTTTTGCTTTGCCAGTTTCTTTGAATCCCTCAAAAGCTTATGGTAGGCAAGAGCAAAATCTTCACCTTCAGAATCTCGATTCATCGTCCGTTGCAATCTTTTCAACAGAGGAGTTGGACAAGGAATCGGATGTACTTGCCATTAAGCACATGAAGGGTGAAGATGTAGTGGACGCGTGGAAAGCTGTCGCGTTGTCTTCTTCATCACTTGAGGATGACTCATTTGACGTGGAGTTGTCATCCCAAGTAACGACTTGCATCGCTTTCTTCTTTGCCGGATTCTTGTTGGGACACTCCGTTGCAATGTGGCCGTAGCCTCGACATTTGAAGCACTGAACTTGTCCCTCTGAACTTTTCTTATCCTTTGAGAAGTTCTCTTGCTTTCTTGACTTGTAGCTTGAAGAACCCTTGCCTTTCTTCGACTTTCCGAAGGATGGAGTTTTGCTTGAATTACCCCTTCGAAAGTTGCGGCGAAACTTCCTTGTCAAGAGAGCGAGCTGCTTCTCAAAGTCCTCCATAGAAAGGTTCTCGTCGTCGTCCGAGGAGGATGAATCCGCGTCTTCTTCTTTAGTTGATTTCAATGCGTAACCTGAAGACTTAGAAGAGGATGCCTTTCCAGAAGAATAGTTAGTAGGAAATGTCATTTCATAAGTTTGTAAAGCACCTACTAATTCTTCTACACGCATTTCGTCCGGGTGTTTAATTGTTTCAATGGCTGCGACCTTCGGGCGAAATCGTTCAGGAAGAGTTCTTAGAATTTTTCTTACAACTTTAAATTCTGGAATCTTCTCTCCCAAGTTAGCACATGAGTTTACGATGTCTTGCAATCGTGTGTAATAGTCAGTGAAAGATTCATTCTCTGCCATAGAGATAGAGTCAAACTTGCTCGTAAGCATTTGCAGTTTCTGAATCTTCACAAGGTTAGTTCCCTCATGCGTAACTTGAAGAACATCCCAGATTTCTTTCGCAGTCTCACATGCCGAGACGCGAGAGAACTCAGTTTGTGACAAAGCATTAAATAGAGCATTAATCCCTTTGCCATTGTAAGAAGATGAATCTATCTCTTCCTTGGTCCATTTCGACCTAGGTTTTAAGGTGCGAACATCAGAAATATTTCAGTTGGATTAGACCATCCTAATTCAATTGATTGCCACACCCTTTCGTCGATGGAAATTAAAAAGGCTTTCATCCGTACTTTCCAGTACGCATAATTTGTTCCATCAAAGAAAGGGGGTCGATTGATGTTTCCACCTTCAACCATTGTTTACAACCCTATTCCCGCTCTGATACCACTTGTTGGGTTATATTAATATGGATCTAAATAGGGGAAAAAACACCTAGAGGGGGGTGAATAGGTGTAAACAATAAACACTCAAAAAATCATTGCGCAATAAAACCCAATGCGGAAATAAAATAACACGCAAGATTTTTACGTGGAAAAACTCCAAACCGGAGTAAAAAACCACGGGACCGATAACACGGCGAAATCCACTAGAATTAACACACGTACAAGGTGATATAACGTACTCACAGACGACTCAACCTTTTACCATACGCTCCTAGTAGATCTTCTCCGCTCGCTCCACGACGCTTCTCGAATCCACGATCTGCGCCCAACGCTGAATCCACAGCGTCCAACGTCGAGTCCACGACGTCCGACCGAATCCACGGTCTTCACCCAGTAGCACGCTTCGAATCCACGAACGTACCTCGCTCCGAATCCACGAGAGCGGTTGCACCTTGAATCCACAAGGCCACGCGAGTCCACGCGCCGATTTGGGGTAAATCGTTGTTTTTGGGTGGTGATGATCCGCCGAATACTTAGATTAGAAATAGATCGGAAATACCATCTAAGTATTCATTGATTTGATTCTACTCAAAATCTGAGTATGGAAAACCTAGAATCAAATCAATCAATATAGATGAAGAAACATAGAATTAATCTATTGATTTCCTTTCTTCTCTATATGTGGATTTTTTCTTTCGGCTATTTTCTATTCGTTATATTTTCGATATGTGGATGCCCTAGAAAATGAATAAAGGGTCTATTTATAGGTTAGAAACCATTGGAAGAAGATAAGGATCAAAAACAGCCTTTTCTGGAAATTTTACGGACGGCGATCCGGATTGGAATTGGCGATCCGGATTGCAGTAGCAAGAAAGACGGTTTCCAGAAAAACACTTGTTCGGGATCCGGATCGAAGTCCCCGATCCGGATCGTTCATACAGTTTCACCAAACATCAACGTTCGGGATCCGGATTGCAAATCCTGATCCGGATCGTGCATGTAAAAAGGTAAAACTAGTGTTCGGGATCCGGATCATGAGATGCTGCTATCCGGATTGAACCAGTGTATGAACAAACACCCTTCGGGATCCGGATTGCAAGGCCCGATCCGGATCCTGAACATGTCACATGTCCAGTTTTTGATTTTTATGCAATTAAACATTCTTCCAGGTGTTTCTACACTACAAGAAGTATTCGGATCACCAGAAATCTTTAGTTAAACATACCTGATCCTTTTGAATTCTTCTTTCTTGAGATTGAGGTATATGATCCAAAATTCTTTCATCTTCAATCTTCAAGACTTAACATTTTTCACGAAATACGCCAACTCAAATTCCGTAACAGAGAAGAAGATGACGTGGCAAATGTTAATTAAGTGTCTAATTAAGGTGGTTGGTGCATGGTGCATGGTGCAAAAAGAAACCCAAAACACTCTCCAACACCAACACCTATCCAATCCAACTCCCTCTCTCTCATCTTTCTCATCTTTTCCTAATTCCTTCTCACAGGCTAATTAACTAATTTAATTAATTAATTAATTAATCCATTTTAAGCCAACTTCAACTCACTTTTTGCCCTCGGGGCCTCCGCATCAGTCCAGAACCTCCCGAACTCTGCTGTAATCTGAAAATACACATGTCCAAAGCTTTTCCCCCGTCAAAAAGCTCAACTGTGGAGTCGGTGTGCTCAGTCCAAAAACCGGTTCCATTAATCGCCGCTCCAACTCACTTTTCGCCTTCGGGGCCTCCGCACTAGTCCGAAACCTCCCGAACTCCACTGTAAACTGAAAATACACATGTTCCAAACCTTTTCCAATTTTTTTGCATACAACAGTGGAGTCGAGGCTCTAACAAACCAGTCCTCTAACGGCGCACAATGCCCGAAAAAATTCTGATTCAAGCTGGGGCTTCAGCGTCGATCCGACTCAACCCGAACTCATCTGTAAACACATAAGGAACACGCCCAAGGCGATAGCTCCGCACCACGCCATCTTGCGAGGTCGGTGCGCTATCCGAAGTCCCGGTACTCTACACTCTCCCCTCCTTAAAAAGGTTTCATCCTCGAAACCAGAACATATCCATAACTCAAGAGGGTGTCTCAATCAACTGGGGGGGTAGGAGATCCTCAACAAGTCCCCAGGCTCTCAGATGGTCGATCTCACTCATTAGGATGGCTCCACTGAACCTTCACCAAAGGTAGCATCCACTGCTCGATCACCTCATTCCAAGGTTGCATTGCTCGCCTAGACAAGGCGTACCTGACCATAATGTCCTCGCCGGGATAGCACTATAATATATATCAACCAAACATCCTCGATAAATCTATCCCCCGGCGTTGCCCCAAACTATCTCCTGCTGAGTAATCAAGTACTTCAGATCCAAGGGTCTAAGAAAAACTCAATTCTCTCTCTAGTACTGACACCCCTCAACATCAATGCTGGTATCCTTCTCAGCTTAATCTCTTGGAAGAGACACTAGCCTTGCTTAGTCTAAAAGCCTTAGTCCTCTGCCACAATCGTAGGCTAGTTCCCAACAGCATCACTCGTCATTCGGTCCACAGTCACTCTTGCAGCTGAAATCACATAGCCTAGCTACAGAACCTTCCGAAGTCAAGTGCAAGCTCTCTCCACTAGACAACCAACTTCTCCCCTCTTAGAAGTTGCCGCACTATCCTCAAGTGCTCCTCAAGCTCTATGTCACCTCGGAAATAAATCCAAATATCCACGACGGGCCCGGCTGCCAACCCGTCCAAAGACAGCTAGAACACTCAATTCCTCAAATCCTAAAGGTGGCAGGGCATTAGTCAATCCATTTGACCGTGTTGTAAGCTCACAATGCCCGTACTGGATCCTGAACGCTATCTGGGCACAGCCCTCGGCTATTAGGCTCCATAAAGCTACCACTCTCACAAGGCATCTGCCCAAAAACAAACCCAACCTGTCTGTGCTCAAACCATCATAGAACCCTCACCGCTGTGCACTCACAACGTGGCATCACTGCCGCGTACCAACGGCATGGCATCAACACCGTGAATCAACAGCGTGACATCCTACTCAAGTATCAATCTCCCAAATCCTCACTGTCGTTTTCCCACGACGTGGTACTGGGTCACATAGACCCCACGATCCAACAGAATCCACAACTGCGCTAACAGCTCTCTATGTGAGGACCTGAATTTCCGCAAAAGGATTACTGTTGAAACTACGGAGCTTCTGCAGCGTGTTTGGCAGCTTTTGGAGGCCTTTACTGTGTATTGGAGGTGTTTGTACACAAATTGGACACAGGTGTTGGACTCAGGGATTAAAATGGATCACGTGAGTGATCAAAGGACCCCGTCGGATGTGTAGAAGTGGTTTCGCATGAAACGAATATTAAAATTGGGCTCAGCGCGAAGTTTGGACAAAAGAACACCTTCCCGGATGCCTTCGGCAATTTCTAGAGTTGGAATTTGGCAAAACAGATAACGGATTTGGATTCAGCGCGCGTAAACGATGAAACTGGACAACTTACTTGTATTTTTCGGAGCCCGGATGCCGCGCACGGATTTTGAGGCAAGGGGGAACTGTTCCGGCGGCTGGGGCAGCGCCGGCGACGGCGAAGGGCGGCGGCGCGGGCTCGGGCAGGCGCAGGCGTGGCGGCGGGCAGGCACGGGCAGCGCGCAGTGCGCGGGCAGGCGCGCGGGCGCGCGGGCAGGTGCGCGGTCCACGGGGCTGGCGTTCACCGGAGGGCAGGACGCGTGGCAGCTGGCGGTAGGCCGGTGCAGTGGACTGGGTCCACGGAGCGGGTGCAGGCTGCCTCAGGGCGCGTGCGTGCAGGGATGGCAGGCGGCGCTGGCAGCGCGCACGTGGGTGTGTCAGCGGCGCATTGACCGAGTTGCGCCACGTGTCGTCGCCGCGTTGGGCCACGCGTCGTGCGGTGGTGGCCCGCACGGCTGTCAGCTATTCGCGAGGTGACGTGGAGGCCCATGAGGGATTTGGGCGTGCACAGTGTTGGGCCGGGCCCAACACTGTAGCGGCCCGAAACGTCCGGGCGCCCGAAAGCTGGGATACAGCGGGCATTTTCTGATTTGTTTCTTCCAGCCTATATATAGGCCGAGAACAACTGCAGAGAGCTCTTTTCCCGCTCATCTCCTCACAGTGCGACCTTCACGAGAATTTCTCCTCTCCCAGAGCTGGTTCTATCTGTAGATTTTCGAATTTTTCCGCAGCACGCATCCCGAGGTTTTCATTTTTACGGCGCGGCGCGACGCTCGTTCATTTGTGATCTCCTTCGTCGCGTTTTGGTACGAGGACTCCCCCAGCTTACTCAAACCACCGTTTTCGTCGATTCTTGCGCCGTTGGCTTCACTACAGGTAGGGCTACGATCTTTGTGATTTGAGTTTCCCCTATTTTCGAGTTTATCTTGGAGTTTCCTGAGCTTTCTTTTGACCCTTTTTCTTAGACGCAGTTTTGGACAGCGCCACAGTGTTTCAGCGATAACTTTGTGCTCAGGCATCGGATTGAGGCGTGCCAACAGTCATTTTGGATCTACACATCGCAAGGAGCATCCTCGAATTTTCTTGGATTTTTCTGAATTTTCGCCGAAGGTGAAAAATCCCACTCTTGCTGGATGATTGTTACAGATTTTGTACTTGGGGTTGTTTGGAGGTGGTCACCTTGCCGATTTTATATCTCGGCCTACAGGTATCGGATTTGGGCGTGCGAGTACTCGTTTCGATCGTCTCGACGCGAGGATAGCAGCGGCAATTTTTTCGGAATTTTTGGTCTCCATATCGTAGGTAAAAATAGAGCATCTTTGGGACTGAATTCTGGGACAGCATGTATTTGGCTACTTGTGTGTTTATCTGTGTGTATGTTGGGGATATTTTTGTTCAGTGATCGCGGCGGTTTATCTGTTTGGGCAGGAGCACTATTTGGACTTGGATTTAGCGATCGAGGTGGGTGGTTGCTATATCCCTCATTTTTCTGACATACCCACTAGGAATATTACAGAGATCTTTTGGAGCATTATGATCAATAATTGCTATTCTTATGAACTTATCATGTGAGACATATCATGTCGGGAATGTTTTTAGGAAACTGCTAAGTTGGAATTATGATTGTATTTGGAACTTAAACATGCTGGCATGGACCTAATAGTAGTACATAATCTTACATGTGGTAGTTAGTGGCATGTTTGGACAATGTGTAATATCTTGTTGGTAGGTACTACTTGGGGCCCTTTTGGACATGTATAGGCGGATGGTTTATGTGAGGGTAGTCAGTGGATTTTAGACATGTGTAAATATTTAATGACTTTAGCATGATGGTTATATCTATGCGGAACTATTACCTAATACACATGTGGGACTATTAGTTGTTATACTTCTTTCATTTTGCATGAGGACAATTACATGCTTGTATGGACATCTAGATAGGCCATCTTTTATCGCTACACTTTCATGCTGGAACTTGAATTAGGAGAAACCTTGTTTGCTTCTTTTCTCCTTTTCGTTAGTCAGGTGGTTCATGTTGCTCGGGTTTGAGCAGGGGTTTGGGATAGTGTAGCCGGGGCCTGGATTGTGGATTATGGGTTTTGGCGGCGACCGCGGATATTGGGCGGTTGACCGGATGTCGGTTATAGGACATCGGTGATAGGGCATGATTATAGACTAGAGGGTATTGCGGCGACTGCGGATTTTGGGCGGTTGACCGGAGGTCGGTTGTGAGGCCTGGTTGTGGATTGTGTGGTATTGCGGCGATCGCGGATTTTGGTCGGTTGGCCGGATGTTCATTTGTGCATCAGATTGGGGATCAGTTTTCTTTTAGTGGAGGGGTGTGTTCCACTGGGGTTTTGTATTGATCTAGACCTGCTTTTGATACTTATGACATGGCTATTTTCCTCGTGTGGATAGCTCCCCTCGAGTGCCACTCCGGAGCGCGCGGGGCACCAGCTAGGTGCCGGACAGGCATTGAGTTTTGCTATCACATCGGCGCGGCTTATTGGCACGATGATGAGGGCGGCAGCAGGAGTTTTGCTATCACATCGGCGCGGCCTACTTGCCCGATGATGAGGGCGGTACAGATTGGGTTCATCTGGGATGGTTGGTTACTGTTGCATACGGTTATTCCAGTCTGGGACTGCATTTTAGAGGCATAGTAGTGGTAGTTTTTCCTTTATAGTAGTTTTATTACTTACCACTCTTCTTCCCCTTTTTGCCTCTGGTAGACCTAGTGGGTGCGTCTGGGCATGAGGCTTTACCCACTAGGGGAGGCTACTGGTTCACTAGTAGTTCTCACCCCCATTCTTCTTTTTCTTTTCTTCTCCTTTGTTTTGCAGAGCCTTCTGCGGGTGCTGCTGGACATACAGCGGCGGGTCGAGGAGAGAGGACGGCTGAGTAGCTAGACAGTGGGCCTGACAGTTGTTGGGTTTAGGTTAATAAGGATCTAATAGGGGAAAAAACACCTAGAGGGGGGTGAATAGGTGTAAACAATAAACACTCAAAAATCATTGTGCGATAAAACCCAATGCGGAAAAATAAAAGAACACACAAGATTTTTACGTGGAAAAACTCCAAACCGGAGTAAAAAACCACGGGACCGATAACACGGCGAAATCCACTAGAATTAACACACGTACAAGGTGATATAACGTACTCACAGACGACTCAACCTTTTACCATACGCTCCTAGTAGATCTTCTCCGCTCGCTCCACGACGCTTCTCGAATCCACGATCCGCGCCCAACGCTGAATCCACAGCGTCCAACGTCGAGTCCACGACGTCCGACCGAATCCACGGTCTTCACCCAATGGTACGCTTCGAATCCACGAACGCACCTCGCTCCGAATCCACGAGAGCGATAACACCTTGAATCCACAAGGCCACGCGAGTCCACGCGCCGATTTTGGGGTAAATCGTTGTTTGTTTGGGTGGTGATGATCCGCCGAATACTTAGATCAAGAGTAGATCGGAAATACCATCTAAGTATTCATTAGTTTGATTCAACTCAAGATATGAGTATGAAAACCTAGAATCAAACTAATCAATATAGATGAAGAACCATTAAATAGATCTAATGATTTCCGTTCTTCTCTATATGTGGATCTAAGGCCGTATAAAATGATATTTGAAAATGACGGCTCTTTTTCCGATGTGTGGATGCCCTAGAAATGAAAGGAAGGGCTATTTATAGGTTAGAAACCCTAGGAAGAATATTCGGATCAAAAACAAACTTTTCTGGAAAGTTTTACCGACGGCGATCCGGATTGCGAAGTCACGATCCGGATCGCAGACGCGTAGAGAGCAATTTCCAGAAAACCGCCTGTTCGGGATCCGGATCATAATCCCCGATCCGGATCGTTCATACAGTTTTACCAGAACAATGTGTTCGGGATCCGGATTGAGATTCCTGATCCGGATCGTTCAAGCCAACAGGTAAAACTCATGTTCGGGATCCGGATCATCAAATGCTGCGATCCGGATTGAACCAGTGTATGAACGAACACCCTTCGGGATCCGGATTGAAAGACACGATCCGGATCCTGAACATGTCCCATGTCCAGTTTTTGATGAATATGCAATTAAAACCTCTTCCAGGTGTTTCTACACTATAAGAAGTATTCGGATCATCAAAATTATTTAGTTAAACGTACCTGATCCTTTTGAATTCTTCTTTCTTGAGATTGAGGTATATGATCCAAAGTTTCTTCATCTTCAATCTTCAAGACTTAAACTATTCACGAAATACGCCAACTCAAATTCCGTAACAATCTCCCCCTTTGGCGGTTTCGTGACAAAACACAAATCCACAAAGAAAATTCAAAAAGATATTTTTGTTGCTATCACCATACAACAAAAATTTACAAAAGAGTTCCAGAAATTAAAAACATGAGATAAACTCCTAGAACAGACTCTAGACTTAGACATCTGTAACTCTGCACACAGAAAACATTCTTGACAAACAAAATCGTTAGATACCTCAAGAATTGAAACATTCAAAACCAAATACAGAGATAGAGTTTGATCTCATCATGACATTTGAAAGAATCAGATATGTGAAAGAACATAGTTAAAACCAACATATCTTCTAAGCAGTTGAAAACCAAATGTCAAAGTATGTTAGTCCAACATCAACTTGTTAGTCATATTACATGCCCAAATAGTTAGTCAAATAGTTAGTATAGAAGCATGTCACAATCACAAAAGAAAACCAAAGTTGAGTTGAGATTCATACTTACCTTGATTCATTCCTTGATTCATTCACAGTCATTGTTCAGAGTTCATTGTTTTTCATTGTTCAGAGTATAACTCTTCAACTCTCTCACTCTCATTCTCTCCCCCTTTTTGTCACAAATAAAGCCAAAAATGTAGCATGAGCTACAATATGTAAGGAGAGTAAACAAAAAGTTCATAAGTTTCTAACAATATGCACAAAAGAGAATTAACCTAAGAATATGCACAAACTGAGAGTTAAACTAGACTAAAAGAATCAACTAAACTAATCCAAATTCAGTTATCGAGAAATAAATCCTGCACAAAAAGACAAAGTTAGTTATCAGAATCTGAAAAGTCTGAACTCATGCAACCAATCTTGGACATAATCTTTCGCATCCGCTTGTCCATTGAGTTTATTTTCTTCGTGATGGTGATGTGAGCTGCTGTGGTTAGCTCCAGTTCATTCGCAACCCTTTGTTGTTCCTTCAACATTCGTTCCTGCTGAACGGATAGTCGTTGCTGCAACTTGAAAATTGAAGTCAATGATGCTTCATCATCTGTGCCAGGTGCTTGATGAGATGGTGATGCATCCGTGTCAGGCTTCTTTCCAAATGCAGAAGCTTGAGTGACATGAGGCAGCTTGTGAAGAGATTTGACAATTGTGGACTCATCTATCATGTTCAAACATTGATGATACGTCGCCGAGGTGATGTCAACTTGAAATTTCTGTAAGATCCTCATTATGATCAATGGAAAAGGAATTCTTTCGGTAGGATGAGGATGCTCAACATATCGTGTCATTCTGTTCCAGATGATGTATGGTATGTTGACATTCAATGCCCTTGCTTCTGACGGGTGTCCTATGAGATATAAGAACAACAACCGTTCCCATCTCACAACCTTCGTCTGCATGTTTGGAAGTATATTGTAGCAAGTGATGAAGTTCAGGAAGCGATATTCCAGACGAAGTTCTTTGGATCGAACTGATTTGTTCGTTGATTGAGTTCCCTCGAGACAAATCCCCTCAATAACTTTACACCATAAAGTATTTGTCAAATCCACTCCTTTCAGATAGTGAGCTCCTCTTCCGCTTGCTTCCATTCCCAAAACCTCACCAATCAACTGTGGGGTGATTTTAATTCTCGTTCCTTGGATATTCGTATAGAATTCCATCGGACCGTTCTCAAATTCGCGAAGATGCCGTGCGTTGGTATAGAAGGTCCTCACATGGTGCAGGCAGTATCCGAGAGTTTCCGGGAAGCGACATACTTGAATGAGATTTGCTTCATCAATCAAAGTACCAAATTCAGGAGAGTGACTTCGTAGAGCTTCAATGTTCACGTGTCTTTCGCCAATGCATTCGCGATGTGCAAATGCTCTAAGCCGGTCATTGTTAACAAACACTTCTTCATCTCGTGGCGGAGAGTCCGGAGCTATTGGTGGTTCAACATCGGTCTCCTTTCTCCGTCCAAAACGTCGAGCGAGCCGCTTACGTTTTAGAGAAATAGTTGGGGCAGGCATAGGAGCCTTCCCAGAGTTCACTGGTGCTTTTCCTTTTTGCTTCGAGTCAGCAGGCACAAACTCGTCATCATCATCGTCATCCGTTAACATGTCCCAGTGTACTTCATCTGGGTTTTTCTCAAGTTCAGTATCACTGATAATTTCAACCTCTCCTTTTCTTTGAACTTTCTTAGCCCTCTTCAACTTATTGGTTGGTCTAGTGAGCACCATCGAGATAAGTAACAGTACCAACCAGGAGAAAGAAATTGTCCTGTGAAAACCAACTCAAGAACATATGAAAAATTGTCAATTTTGAAAAATTTGAAACATTGTACCTAGACAATCATAATCATATAGAGAAGCTAAGAATCAAATTAGTTTTCCAAAAAGAATTTTAAAAATAGATCAATTTCATGTTTTACAAAAATTCCTCTTTTATGCCCTAAAACCGAATTTTTAGAAATCGAAGCCTAAAAACTCGTTAATCATGAAAAACCCAGCATAAAAGCAAAACTAATTGATCCAGAGTTCTTATTTCAAAAGAAATTTGATCAAAAACCATTCACAAACGAAAAAAATCCATCTTTTCAACTCACGTTTGATGAAAAAACCTAAAAACTGTGAAAAACCGAGTTTTGATCATGAAAACTTACTTGAATCCGAAGAACTTTGAGTTTTGAAGCACCAGGAAGCAAGAAATCTAGAGAGAGAAACTCTAGAAGCTTGGAAATCAGAAATTAGGGTAAAGAAATCTTGAATCTGAAGTTTCTATAAGAACCCTAGCCGCGATCCGGATCGGTCGTGAATGAGATCCGGATCGGCAGAATCCTGTCGGATCCGGATCACTTGGATCCGGATCGGCTATACGCAGGAAGAATCCTGCGTTCGGGATCCGGATCACTTGCCACGATCCGGATCGGCTACACCTTTTTCTCCAGAAAAGTTAAAAAAAATACAATAAAATCCAGAAAAAGTATGTAAGCACTTTACCATGTCAACTTTAAACAAATAGCATCGTTTCATACAACAAGAAATAGATTATGCAAAATCTATCAAAAATATCCAAAAATGAAACGAAGATTTACGAAAGTTAAAACACTTAAAGTTGAACAACTTCAATTACATCTATCCTGATCTTATGTGTAATGTCTTTATCAAATCATCAATTTCAGTAAAGAAAATGAAGTACCAAGATCAATAGATGTTTGAAATCCCAGATAAGTTAGATAATATATCTAGACAATCTGTTGAAGGAGTGGCTCTTTGAGCATCTTTTACTAAAAATCCCACCTTATACCAACCATGAAATACGACTGAGTCAAGTATTTCAATATGAGTTTCATCAACAATTTTCAAAACAAAAATTTGCTTTTCATTCATGGAGTTTCTTTTTCTTTCATTTTCTCCATGTGGTGGTAGTTTTCACACTCCTCATTGGGATGTAACTCTTTCCACATCTTTTGAGCATTTCACATTTCATTGACTCCCCCTCAATTGGCTATCAATTATTTAATATATAAGGTATTCAACCAAACCATTGATCTCGAATTCATACTCGACTAAGCAATCAAATATGATAATGACTATACCAAGAGATCATTGAGAGAGAAATTGACTTTGATCACTTAAAAGATGGTTTAATTAACGTAAATGATCATTGCAACATTGAAATATTATGACATCAAAAACATAATAAATTTCTAAATGCATAAAAGGATGCAATTAAAGTCAATTATGATTTATGCTCAATTAGTGTGCTATGTACAAAACATAGATAAAGAACAAAACAAAACAAAGAACAAAAACAAAACCTAATCTAAGCAAAGGTTTCAAAAGAGGTTATTTCAAGGAAAGCATGCCAATTGCTTTACGCAAGTGAATAAAACGTTTTTGATCCAAAGGTTTTGTTAAGATGTCAGCTAATTGATCCTCAGTTGAAATATATGACAGTTGAAGAATGTTTGATTCAACTAGCTCTCTAAGAAAATGATATCTAAGTTCAATATGTTTTGTTCTAGAGTGCAACACAGGGTTTTTAGAAATGTTAATAGCACTAGTGTTGTCACATAAAATGGTTACCGAAGATGTTGAAATTCGGAAATCGCTCAACACGCTCTTCATCCAAATCAATTGGGTTGAGCAACTTCCTGCAGAAATGTACTCCGCTTCGGCAGTCGAGAGTGCTATGCAGTTCTGTTTTTACTGTGCCATGCAACAAGGCAGTGGCCAAGATAGAAGCATGCACCACTCGTGCTTTTCCGGTCATCCACCGATCCAGCCCAATCGGCATCTGAGTATCCAACAATATCCAAAGTCGTTCCCATAGGATACCAAATTCCGAAATTGATTGTACCTTTGATATACCGGATGATCCGTTTCACCGCTTTCAGGTGAACCTCCTTCGGTGCTGATTGATATCTCGCACAAATCCCAACACTGAAGGATATATCCGGGCGACTAGCCGTGAGATATAGTAGACTTCCAATCATACTGCGGTACAGTTTCTCGTCTACATTCTCACTTTGTGATTCACTTCCAAGTCCCTTATGGCTAGTTCCCATTGGAGTTGGAAAATCTTTAGAATTTTCAAGATCAAACTTTTTGACCAACTCCAGTGCATACTTGGATTGACACAAGTGAATTCCTTCATCGTTCTGCTTAACTTGTAATCCAAGAAAATAATTCAACTCGCCCATCATGGACATCTCAAATTCGCTTTCCATGGTCTCCGCGAATTTAGAAGCATCATTATCTCTTGTTGCTCCAAAAACAATGTCATCGACATAGATTTGAGCAACTATGAAATTGTTTTGATAATGCTTCACAAAGAGAGTCCTGTCAGCTCCCCCTCGAGTGTAGCCCTTTTCCAAAAGGTGCTTTGTCAACCTTTCGTACCATGCTCGCGGTGCTTGTTTCAGACCGTAAAGAGCCTTTTTCAGTCGAAAAACATGGTTAGGTAGTTTATGATCCACAAAACCTTTCGGTTGAGCTACATAAACTTCCTCATTTAAAAATCCATTTAAAAAGGCGCTCTTAACGTCCATTTGAAATAATTTGATTTTAAAATGACAAGCAATCGCAAACAATATACGAATGGACTCGAGTCTAGCTACAGGGGCGAAGGTTTCATCAAAGTCTATACCTTCTACTTGAGAATAGCCTTGAGCAACTAACCTTGCTTTGTTCCTGATGATAGTACCTTCTTCGTTTTTCTTGTTCTTGAAGATCCATTTGGTACCTATCACATTGTGTTGCTTCGGAGGCTTCGTCAGTTCCCAGACTTTGTTTCGCTCGAATTGATGGAGCTCTTCCTGCATTGCTTTAATCCAATAATCATCTTGGAGAGCTTCATCAACATTCCTTGGTTCGATTTGAGATACATAGCATGCAAATCCGCAAACCAATTGTCTCCGTGTTCTAACTCCTTCTTGTGGATCTCCAATTATGTTCGATTCAGGGTGATCCTTGGAGATGCGTAACGTTTGAGGTAGAGGAGTAGGCGGAGGTACACGAGATGATTCCTGCACATCAGATAAGCTTGAAGAACCGTTAGATGCATCAACATTATTATCGAAAGAATTGTTAGAAGAAGATGCATTAGCAGGTGTATCATCATCAAGAGAGATATCGAGGGTAGATTTTTCAGATTCAAAGTGAAAAGCTTCATCTACCTTAACATTTATCGATTCTACGATCGTCTTAGATTCTAAGTTAAAAACTCGATATGCTCTGCTGTTTGTAGAATAACCTAAGAAAATCCCTTCGTCACTTCGAGAGTCAAATTTTCCAAGATTTTCACGATCACGTAAAATAAAACACCGACTCCCAAAATGCGAAAATATTTGATGTTAGGTTTTCTACAAAACCAAAGTTCATATGGTGTATTCAAAGTCCCCGGGCGCAAATACACTCGATTGATAACATAAACAGCAGTGTTCACCGCTTCAGCCCAAAAATATAAAGGTAAGTTCCGGCTGTGAAGCATAACACGTGCCATTTCCTGTACGACCCTGTTTTTGCGCTCGACTACACCATTTTGTTGAGGTGTGTAAGGTGCGGAGAATTCATGTTTAATGCCATTAGAAATGCAAAAATCAATGAATTTGGAATTTATGAATTCACCACCTCTATCACTCCTAACTCGAGTAATCCTTTCATTCTTTTCTATCATAATACGATTGCAGATTTCGAGAAAAGAATCAAAGGTATCAGCTTTTTCTTTTAGAAAGGCTACCCAAGTATATCTAGAAAAGTCATCAACCAACAAAAAAATATACCATTTACCTCCCAGAGATGGTTGACGAGTTGGCCCCATTAAGTCCATATGCAAAAGTTCCAAAGGCCGTTTTGTACCTATGTGGTTCAAATTCTTGTGTGCAGTCCTAGACTGTTTTCCCTTTTGGCAACCGCCACACACAAGGTTTTGTTCAAAAGAAAGTTTCGGAACCCCCTTGACCACATCTTTATTTGAAATTCTAGCAAGTTCCTTAAAGTTTATGTGACCTAGCCTTTCATGCCAAAGTGTTTCATTTTTCAAAGATGCTAGGTTACATTTTTCAGAAATCTTAGAAGGAACTACATAACAATTGTTTTCTGATCTAACCCCCTTTAAAAAGAAAGCATGGTTCATGTCAGTTACAGTGCATTTATCAGATGAAAAATTAACTGAATAACCACTATCACACAGTTGACTTATGCTTATGAGGTTAGTCTTAAGGCCATGAACAAATAATACATTATCTAGAACCGGGCCATCTGGAATAGCTACCGTTCCCTTTCCAACAATTTTGGAAGACCGACCATCTCCGAAAACAACAAGTCCTCCGGAGTTTTTCTCAAAAGTTTGAAAACAGTTTTTATCGCCGGTCATATGACGGGAACACCCGCTATCCAGGTACCAAGACGAACTATCATATGCATGCAAGGAAACATTGGTAGCAAGACAGGGAAAGATCTCACCTTTGCGCACCCAAACCTTTTTGGTATGCGTCGGTAATGGTCGTGAAGTTGATTTCCTAGGTGAGAGCGTCTTGCTTGAAGAATTGCTGCTCCTTGATGATGTCGTCTTGAGCGATGTACTACCAAGGCTCTTTTCCGTCAATTTGATTGGAGTTTTTCGAGGAATAGCCCTTTTGGTAGTCATTGCAAGATGTTCTTGAGGTGTGCGTTTGGCTCCAGTCTTGCAGTTTCTTCTGATGTGCCCTGAAATGCCACAACGAAAACATACCTTGGTTCTTGTCGATTCCGAAGATGATGTAGTAGGTTCGTTGTCGTTGCTTGGCGTGAACACCGGTGTCGGAGGAGGAGATACCGACTGAGGCACAAATACCGTACCACTCGAACTTGGAATGTCTCCAGTTTGAGTGTATCCGAGGCCGAACTTGTTTCTTTGACCGAGACCAAGGAGTCTGTCCAACTTACTCCTTCCAGAAGAAAATCTCTGTAAGTCATCCTTTAGTTGGCGTATGGTCTCTGTCATTTCCAATTTTTCCTGTCGGGCCTCGCCGTAGAGCTTCAAGAAGTAATTCGCTTTGTTCACCATATCTACATAACTCTTCTCGAAATGCTCATTGGACTCTTGAAGGGAAACATTTGTCTTAATCAGATTGTCCCTTTCCACTTCAAGATCGGTTGAGATAGAGGTTACTCTTTTTACTTCATCTTCAAGATCCAGTAATCTCTCTTTCAACCCCTTGTTTTGTTTAGCCAGTTTCTTTGAATCCCTCAAAAGTTGATGGTAGGCTAAAACAAAATCTTCACCTTCCGAATTATCTGACTCATCGTCCGTTGCAATCTTTTCCACAGTGGAGTTGGACAGTGAGTCGGATGTACTTGCCATTAAGCACATGAAGGATGAAGATTGGTGGACGCGTGGAAAGCTGTCGCGTTGTCTTCTTCATCACTTGACGATGACTCATTTGACGTGGAGTTGTCATCCCAAGTGACTGCTTGCATCGCTTTCTTCTTAGCCGGATTCTTGTTGGGACATTCCGTTGCTATGTGGCCGTAGCCTCGACATTTGAAACACTGAACTTGTCCCTCAGAACTTTTCTTATCCTTTGAGAAGTTCTCTTGGCTTCTTGACTTGTACTTGAAATCCCTTGCCTTTCTTCGACTTTCCGAAGGATGGAGTTTTGCTTGAATTTCCCCTTCGAAAGTTGCGGCGAAACTTCCTTGTCAAGAGAGCGAGCTGCTTCTCAAAGTCCTCCATAGAAATGTTCTCGTCGTCGTCCGAGGAGGATGAATCCGCGTCTTCTTCTTTAGTTGATTTCAATGCGTAACCTGAAGACTTAGAAGAGGATGCCTTTCCAGAAGAATAGTTAGTAGGAAAAGTCATTTCATAAGTTTGTAAAGCACCTACTAATTCTTCTACACGCATTTCGTCCGGGTGTTTAATTGTTTCAATGGCTGCAACCTTCGGGCGAAATCGTTCAGGAAGAGTTCTTAGAATTTTTCTTACAACTTTAAATTCTGGAATCTTCTCTCCCAAGTTAGCACATGAGTTCACGATGTCTTGCAATCGTGTGTAATAGTCAGTGAAGGATTCATTCTCTGCCATAGAGATAGAGTCAAACTTGCTCGTAAGCATTTGCAGTTTCTGAATCTTCACTAGGTTAGTTCCCTCATGCGTAACTTGAAGAACATCCCAGATTTCTTTCGCAGTCTCACATGCCGAGACGCGAGAGAACTCAGTTTGTGACAAAGCATTAAATAGAGCATTAATCCCTTTGCCATTGTAAGAAGATAAGTCTATCTCTTCCTTGGTCCATTTCGACCTAGGTTTTAAGGTGCGAACATCATCTAAAATTTCAGTTGGATTAGACCATCCTAATTCAATTGATTGCCACACCCTTTCGTCGATGGAAATTAAGAAAGCTTTCATCCGTACTTTCCAGTACGCATAATTAGTTCCATCAAAGAAAGGGGGTCGATTGATGTTTCCACCTTCAACCATTGTTTACAACCCTATTCCCGCTCTGATACCACTTGTTGGGTTTAGGTTAATAAGGATCTAAATAGGGGAAAAAACACCTAGAGGGGGGTGAATAGGTGTAAACAATAAACACTCAAAAAATCATTGTGCGATAAAACCCAATGCGGAAAAATAAAAGAACACACAAGATTTTTACGTGGAAAAACTCCAAACCGGAGTAAAAAACCACGGGACCGATAACACGGCGAAATCCACTAGAGTTAACACACGTACAAGGTGATATAACGTACTCACAGACGACTCAACCTTTTACCATACGCTCCTAGTAGATCTTCTCCGCTCGCTCCACGACGCTTCTCGAATCCACGATCCGCGCCCAACGCTGAATCCACAGCGTCCAACGTCGAGTCCACGACGTCCGACCGAATCCACGGTCTTCACCCAATGGTACGCTTCGAATCCACGAACGCACCTCGCTCCGAATCCACGAGAGCGATAACACCTTGAATCCACAAGGCCACGCGAGTCCACGCGCCGATTTTGGGGTAAATCGTTGTTTGTTTGGGTGGTGATGATCCGCCGAATACTTAGATCAAGAGTAGATCGGAAATACCATCTAAGTATTCATTAGTTTGATTCAACTCAAGATATGAGTATGAAAACCTAGAATCAAACTAATCAATATAGATGAAGAACCATAGAATAGATCTAATGATTTCCGTTCTTCTCTATATGTGGATCTAAGGCCGTATAAAATGATATTTGAAAATGACGGCTCTTTTTCCGATTGTGGATTGCCCTAGAAATGAAAAGAAGGGCTATTTATAGGTTAGAAACCCTAGGAAGAATATTCGGATCAAAAACAAACTTTTCTGGAAAGTTTTACCGACGGCGATCCGGATTGCGAAGTCACGATCCGGATCGCAGACGCGTAGAGAGCAATTTCCAGAAAACCGCCTGTTCGGGATCCGGATCATAATCTACGATCCGGATCGTTCATACAGTTTTACCAGAACAATGTGTTCGGGATCCGGATTGAGATTCCTGATCCGGATCGTTCAAGCCAACAGGTAAAACTCATGTTCGGGATCCGGATCATCAAATGCTGATCCGGATTGAACCAGTGTATGAACGAACACCCTTCGGGATCCGGATTGAAAGACATGATCCGGATCCTGAACATGTCCCATGTCCAGTTTTTGATGAATATGCAATTAAAACCTCTTCCAGGTGTTTCTACACTATAAGAAGTATTCGGATCATCAAAATTATTTAGTTAAACGTACCTGATCCTTTTGAATTCTTCTTTCTTGAGATTGAGGTATATGATCCAAAGTTTCTTCATCTTCAATCTTCAAGACTTAAACTATTCACGAAATACGCCAACTCAAATTCCGTAACA
>JAQOTM010000555.1:47972-98355 GCA_029168755.2 Tillandsia fasciculata | reverse complement strand
GGAGATAGACTTATCTTCTTACAATGGCAAAGGGATTAATGCTCTATTTAATGCTTTGTCACAAACTGAGTTCTCTCGCGTCTCGGCATGTGAGACTGCGAAAGAAATCTGGAATGTTCTTCAAGTTACGCATGAGGGAACTAACTTAGTGAAGATTCAGAAACTGCAAATGCTCACGAGCAAGTTTGACTCTATCTCTATGGCAGAGAATGAATCCTTCACTGACTATTACACACGATTGCAAGACATCGTGAACTCATGTGCTAACTTGGGAGAGAAGATTCCAGAATTTAAAGTTGTAAGAAAAATTCTAAGAACTCTTCCTGAACGATTTCGCCCGAAGGTTGCAGCCATTGAAACAATTAAACACCCGGACGAAATGCGTGTAGAAGAATTAGTAGGTGCTTTACAAACTTATGAAATGACTTTCCTACTAACTATTCTTCTGGAAAGGCATCCTCTTCTAAGTCTTCAGGTTACGCATTGAAATCAACTAAAGAAGAAGACGCGGATTCATCCTCCTCGGACGACGACGAGAACATTTCTATGGAGGACTTTGAGAAGCAGCTCGCTCTCTTGACAAGGAAGTTTCGCCGCAACTTTCGAAGGGGAAATTCAAGCAAAACTCAATCCTTCGGAAAGTCAAAGAAAGGCAAGGGTCCTTCAAGTTACAAGTCAAGAAGCCAAGAGAACTTCTCAAAGGATAAGAAAAGTTCTGAGGGACAAGTTCAGTGTTTCAAATGTCGAGGCTACGGCCACATAGCAACGGAATGTCCCAACAAGAATCCGGCAAAGAAGAAGGCGATGCAAGTAGTTACTTGGGATGACAACTCCACGTCAAATGAGTCATCGTCAAGTGATGAAGAAGACAACGCGACAGCTTTCCACGCGTCCACTACATCTTCTCCCTTCATGTGCTTAATGGCGAGTACATCCGAGTCATTGTCCAACTCCACTGTGGAAAAGATTGCAACGGACGATGAGTCAGATAATTCGGAAGGTGAAGATTTTGTTTTAGCCTACCATAAGCTTTTGAGGGATTCAAAGAAATTGGCTAACAAAACAAGGGGTTGAAAGAGAGATTACTGGATCTTGAAGATGAAGTAAAAAGAGTAACCTCTTTCTCAACCGATCTTGAAGTGGAAAGGGACAATCTGATTAAGACAAATGTTTCCCTTCAAGAGTCCAATGAGCATTTCGAGAAGAGTTATGTAGACATGGTGAACAAAGCGAATTACTTCTTGAAGCTCAACGGCGAGGCCCGACAGGAAAAATTGGAAATGACGGAGACCATACGCCAACTAAAGGATGACTTACAGAGATTTTCTTCTGGAAGGAGTAAGTTGGACAGACTTCTTGGTCTCGGTCAAAGAAACAAGTTCGGCCTCGGATACACTCAAACTGGAGACATTCCAAGTTCGAGTGGTACGGTATTTGTGCCTCCGTCGGTATCTCCTCCTCCGACACCGGTGTTCACGCCAAGCAACGACAACGAACCTACTACATCTTCTTCGGAATCGACAAGATCCAAGGTATGTTTTCGTTGTGGCATTTCAGGGCACATCAGAAGAAACTGCAAGACTGGAGCCAAACGCACACCTCAAGAACATCTTGCAACAACTACCAAAAGGGCTATTCCTCGGGAAACAACTCCAATCAAATTGACGGAAAAGAGCCTTGGTAGTACACCTCTCAAGACGACAGCATCAAGGAGCAGCAATTCTTCATGCAAGACGCTCTCACCTAGGAAATCAACTTCACGACCATTACCGACGTACTCCAAAAAGGTTTGGGTGCGCAAAGGTGAAATCTTTCCCTGTCTTGCTACCAATGTTTCTTTGCATGCATATGATGGTTCGTCTTGGTACCTGGATAGCGGGTGTTCCCGTCATATGACCGGCGATAAAAACTGTTTTCAAACATTTGAGAAAAACTCCGGAGGACTTGTTGTTTTCGGAGATGGCCGGTCTTCCAAAATTGTTGGAAAGGGAACGGTAGCTATTCCAGATGGCCCGGTTCTAGATAATGTATTATTTGTTCATGGCCTAAAGACTAACCTCATAAGCATAAGTCAACTGTGTGATAATGGTTATTCAGTTAATTTTTCATCTGATAAATGCACTGTAACTGACTTGAACCATGCTTTCTTTTTAAAGGGGGTTAGATCAGAAAACAACTGTTATGTAGTTCCTTCTAAGATTTCTGAAAAATGTAATCTAGCATCTTTGAAAAACGAAACTCTTTGGCATGAAAGGCTAGGTCACATAAACTTTAAGGAACTTGCTAGAATTTCAAATAAAGATGTGGTCAAAGGGGTTCCGAAACTTTCTTTTGAACAAAACCTTGTGTGTGGCGGTTGCCAAAAGGGAAAACAGTCTAGGACTGCACACAAGAATTTGAACCACATAGGTACAAAACGGCCTTTGGAACTTTTGCATATGGACTTAATGGGGCCAACTCGTCAACCATCTCTGGGAGGTAAATGGTATATTTTTTGTTGGTTGATGACTTTTCTAGATATACTTGGGTAGCCTTTCTAAAAGAAAAAGCTGATACTTTTGATTCTTTTCTCGAAATTTGCAATCGTATTATGATTGAAAAGAATGAAAGGATTACTCGAGTAAGGAGTGATAGAGGTGGGGAATTCATAAATTCCAAATTCATTGATTTTTGCTCTTCTAACGGCATTAAACATGAATTCTCTGCACCTTACACACCTCAACAAAATGGTGTAGTCGAGCGCAAGAACAGGGTCGTACAGGAGATGGCTCGTGTTATGCTTCATAGCCGGAACCTTCCTTTATATTTTTGGGCTGAAGCGGTGAACACGGCTGTCTATGTTATCAATCGAGTGTACTTGCGCCCGGGGACTTTTAATACACCATATGAACTATGGTTTAGTAGAAAACCTAATATCAAATATTTTCGCATTTTCGGGAGTCGGTGTTTCATTTTGCGTGATCGCGAAAATCTTGGTAAATTTGACTCTCGAAGTGACGAAGGGATTTTCTTAGGTTATTCTACAAACAGTAGAGCATATCGAGTTTTTAACTTGGAATCTAAGACGATTGTAGAATCGATAAATGTTAAGGTAGATGAAGCTTTTCATTTTGAATCTGAAAAATCTACCCTCGATATCTCTCTTGATGATGATACACCTGCTAATGCATCTTCTTCTAACAATTCTTTCGATAATAATGTTGATGCATCTAACGGTTCTTCAAGCTCATGTGATGTGCAGGAATCATCTCGTGTACCTCCGCCTACTCCTTTACCTCAAACGTTACGCATCTCCAAGGATCACCCTGAATCGAACATAATTGGAGATCCACAAGAAGGAGTTAGAACACGGAGACAATTGGTTTGCGGATTTGCATGTTATGTATCACAAATCGAACCAAGGAATATTGATGAAGCTCTCCAAGATGATTATTGGATTAAAGCAATGCAGGAAGAGCTCCATCAATTCGAGCGAAACAAAGTCTGGGAACTGACGAAGCCTCCGAAGCAACACAATGTGATAGGTACCAAATGGATCTTCAAGAACAAGAAAAACGAAGAAGGTACTATCATCCGGAACAAAGCAAGGTTAGTTGCTCAAGGCTATTCTCAAGTAGAAGGTATAGACTTTGATGAAACCTTCGCCCCTGTAGCTAGACTCGAGTCCATTCGTATATTGTTTGCGATCGCTTGTCATTTCAAAATCAGATTATTTCAAATGGACGTTAAGAGCGCCTTTTTAAATGGATTTTTAAATGAGGAAGTTTATGTAGCTCAACCGAAAGGTTTTGTGGATCATAAACTACCTAACCATGTTTTTCGACTGAAAAAGGCTCTTTACGGTCTGAAACAAGCACCGCGAGCATGGTACGAAAGGTTGACAAAGCACCTTTTGGAAAAGGGCTACACTCGAGGGGGAGCTGACAGGACTCTCTTTGTGAAGCATTATCAAAACAATTTCATAGTTGCTCAAATCTATGTTGATGACATTGTTTTTGGAGCAACGAGAAATACTGATGCTTCTAAATTCGCGGAGACCATGGAAAGCGAATTTGAGATGTCCATGATGGGCGAATTGAATTATTTTCTTGGATTACAAGTTAAGCAGAACGATGAAGGAATTCACTTGTGTCAATCCAAGTATGCACTGGAGTTGGTCAAAAAGTTTGACCTTGAAAATTCGAAAGATTTTCCAACTCCAATGGGAACTAGCCATAAGGGACTTGGAAGTGAATCACAAAGTGAGAATGTAGACGAGAAACTGTACCGCAGTATGATTGGAAGTCTACTATATCTCACGGCTAGTCGCCCGGATATATCCTTCAGTGTTGGGATTTGTGCGAGATATCAATCAGCACCGAAGGAGGTTCACCTGAAAGCGGTGAAACGGATCATCCGGTATATCAAAGGTACAATCAATTTCGGAATTTGGTATCCTATGGGAACGACTTTGGATATTGTTGGATACTCAGATGCCGATTGGGCTGGATCGGTGGATGACCGGAAAAGCACGAGTGGTGCATGCTTCTATCTCGGCCACTGCCTTGTTGCATGGCACAGTAAGAAACAGAACTGCATAGCACCTCTCGACTGCCGAAGCGGAGTACATTTCTGCAGGAAGTTGCTCAACCCATTGATTTGGATGAAGAGCGGTTGAGTGATTTCCGAATTTCAACATCTTCGGTAACACATTTTATGTGACACACTAGTGCCATTAAACATTTCTAAAAACCCTGTGTTGCACTCTAGAACAAAACAATTGAACTTAGATATCATTTTCTTAGAGAGCTAGTTGAATCAAACATGTCTTAACTGTCATTATATTTCAACTGAAGATCATTAGCCGACATATTTAACAAAAACCGTTGGATCACAAAACGTTTCAATCACTTGCGAAAAGCAATTGGCATGCTTTCCTTGAAATTAAACTCTTTGAAACTTTGCTTAGATTAGGTTTTGTTTTTGTTCTTGTTTTTGTTTTGTTCTTTATCTATGTTCTGTACAATAGCACACTATTGGAGATATATCATAATTGACTTAATTGCATCCTTTTATGCATTTAGAAATTTAGTAGTTTTTGTGTCATAATGTTTCAATGTTGCAATGATCATTTACGTTAATATAACCATCTTTCTTGATCAAAGTCAATTTCTCCTCAATGATCTCTTGGTATAGTCATTATAATATTTGATTGCTTAGTCGCGTATGAATTTCGAGATCAATGGTTTGGTTGAATACTTTATACTATTAAATATTGATAGCCAATTGAGGGGGAGTCAATGAAATGTGAAATGCTCAAAAGTGTGGAAAGAGTTACATCCCAATGAGGAGTGTGAAAACTACCCACCACATGGAGAAAATGAAAGAAAAGATACTCCATGAATGAAAAGCAAACTTTTGTTTGAAAAAATTGTTGATAAAACTCATATTGAAATACTTGACTCAGTCGTATTTCATGGTGGTATAAGGTGGGATTTTTGATTTAAGATGCTTCAAAGAGCCACTCCTTCAACAGATTGTCTAGATATATTATTTAACTTATCTGGGATTTCAACATCTATTGATCTTGGTAATTCATTTTCTTTACTGAAATTGTATTGATTGATAAAGACATTACACATAGATCAAGATAGATGTAATTGAAGTTGTTCAATTTAGTGTTTTAACTATCGTAAATCTTCGTTTCATTTTTGGATATTATTGATAGATTTTCATAATCTATTTCTTGTTGTGTGAACGATGTCATTTTTTTAAAGTTGACATGATAATGTGCTTACATACTTTTCTGGATTTTATTGTATTTTTCTTAATTTTTCTGAAGGAAAAGGTGTAGCCGATCCGGATCGTGGCAAGTGATCCGGATCCCGACGCAGGATTTTTCCCGCGTGTGGCCGATCCGGATCACATTCTCGGCCGATCCGGATCACGGCTATAGGGTTCTATATAGAAACTTTCAGATTCGAGATTCTTTACCCTAATTTCTGGTTTTCAAGCTTCTAGAGTTTCTCTCTCTAGATTTCTTGCTTCTGGTGCTTCAAAACTCAAAGTTCTTCGGATTCAAGTAAGTTTTCATGATCAAAACTCGGTTTTTCTCAGTTTTTATGGTTTTTCACCAAACGTGAGTTGAAAAGTTGGAATTTCTTCGTTTGTGAATGGTTTTGATCAAATTTTCTTTGAAATAAGAACTCTGGGTTAATTAGTTTTCTTTTCTGCTGGGATTTCACTTGATTACGTATTTTTAGGCTTCGATTCTGAAAATTCGGTTTTAGGGCATAAAAGAGGAATTTCTGTAAATCATGGATTTGATGTATTTTTAAAATTCTTTTTGAAAATAATTTGATTCTTGGCTTCTCTATATGATTATGATTGTCTAGGTACAATGTTTTCAAATTTTCAAAATTGACAATTTTTCATATGTTCTTGAGTTGATTTTCACAGGACCCTTTTAAACCAAGCACTAGAATCAATGGCATTCTCCTGGTTGATCATGTTACTGGTCGCAATGATGCCGGAGCTCATCTGTTAAAAAGAACCAGGAGTCTCAACTCGAGACAAACCAAACGAAGCCAATGAAGATAGCTCAGATTACGATACGGAAGAATGGGAAGAATTCTTCAAGGATGTTCAGCGAAAAATTGATGAAGAGGACAGGACATTCACCAAAGGAAAAAGACTTATGAAATCTGCCTCCACGACCAAACAATATACAAGAAGAAGAAATGTTCAAAGAAGTACGAGTCAGCATAGTGGGCCTTCACCAGAGCACGCTCACTTTCTGGAATTCTGCAAACTGAATCTCCATGGACTGCAGGACCAGATGCACCATCTGCATCTAGACAGCGTCCATCTTACTCAAAGACACGGACAACTGAGACAGAGATTTTGGAATCGATTTGTCAGGAACAACAAAGACTCTCTGCTACACAAGACAGAATATCGAAAGAGCTTCAGCAGATCTCTTCTGAACACAAGAAGATCAAGAAAAAGTACTCAAATTTAAGAATTTGCTTAAAGGGATTTTGAGCAAGCTAAGCTGTACTAGTTCAGATTCTTCAGACTGAGCCGCACCTTTGTTCACTTTATCTACTTTAGTTCTAGCTTTCACAGGACTCGTTTCCCTCTTTGTTTAGTTTAGTCTCAGTTTGTTACTCTCCTTGCATATTTTTAGAACTCTATTTTTTTGTTACTCTCCTTACATATTGTAGCTCATGCTACGTTTTGGCTTGTTTTTGTGACAAAAAGGGGGAGAGAGTTAGCGAAAACAATGAACAATGATGAACTTTGAACAATGATTGTGAAATCGATGATATCAAGGTAAGTATGAATCTCAACTCAACTTTGGTTTTCTTTTGTGATTTGTGACATGCTTCTATACTAACTATTCGACTAACTATTTGGGCATGTAATATGACTAACAAGTTGATGTTGGACTAACATACTTTGGCATTTGGTTTTCGACTGCTTAGAAGATATGTTGGTTTTAACTATGTTTCTTTCACATATCTGATTCTTTTAAATGTCATGGTGAGATCAAACTCTATCTCTGCACTTGGTTTTTCTATGTTCCAATTCTTGAGGTATCTAACGATTTTGTTTGTCAAGAATGTTTTCTGTGTGCAGAGGTTACAGATGTCTAAGTCTAGAGTCTGTCTTAGGAGTTTATCTCATGTATTTAATTTCTGGAACTCTTTTGTAAATTTTTGTTGTATGGTGATAGCAACAAAAATATCTTTTTGAATTTCTTTGTGGATCTGTGTTTTGTCACGAAACCGCCAAAGGGGGAGATTGTTACGGAATTTGAGTTGGCGTATTTCGTGATTGTATTAAGTCTTGAAGATTGAAGATGAAGAAACTTCGGATCGTATACCTCAATCTCAAGAAAGAAGAATTCAAAAGGATCAGGTACGTTTAACTAAATAATTTTGATGATCCGAATACTTCTTATAGTGTAGAAACACCTGGAAGAGGTTTTAATTGCTTATTCATCAAAAACTGGACATGGGACATGTTCAGGATCCGGATCGTGGACTTTCAATCCGGATCCCGAAAGGTGTTCGTTCATACATTGCTGCAATCCGGATCACAGCTTGTACAATCCGGATCCCGAATGGGATGTTTTGTGAAAATGTATGAACGATCCGGATCGTGGATTATGATCCGGATCCCGAACAGGTGATTTTCTGGAAACTGCATTCTGTGCGTCTGCGATCCGGATCGTGGCTTATACAATCCGGATCGCCGTCGGTAAAACTTTCCAGAAAAGTTTGTTTTTGATCCGAATATTCTTCCTAGGGTTTCTAACCTATAAATAAACCCTATGGTCATTTTTCTAGGGGGAATCCAAATAGAGCCGTCATTTTCACATATCATTTATACGGCCTTAGATCCACATATAGAGAAGAAAGGAAATCAATAGAAATGATTCTATGTTTTCTTCATCTATATTGATTAGTTTGATTCTAGGTTTTCATACTCACATCTTGAGTTGAATCAAACTAATGAATACTTAGATGGTATTTCCGATCTACTCTTGATCTAAGTATTCGGCGGATCATCACCACCCAAACAAACAACGATTTACCCCAAAATCGGCGCGTGGACTCGCGTGGCCTTGTGGATTCAAGGTGTTATCGCTTTCGTGGATTCGGAGCGAGGTGCGTTCGTGGATTCGAAGCGTACCATTGGGTGAAGACCGTGGATTCGGTTGGACGTCGTGGACTCGACGTTGGACGCTGTGGATTCAGCGTTGGGCGCGGATCGTGGATTCGAGAAGCGTCGTGGAGCGAGCGGGAAGATCGACTAGGGGCGTATGGTAAAAGGTTGAGTCGTCTGTGAGTACGTTATATCACCTTGTACGTGTGTTAACTCTAGTGGATTTCGCCGTGTTATCGGTCCCGTGGTTTTTTACTCCGGTTTGGAGTTTTCCACGTAAAAATCTTGTGTGTTCTTTTATTTTTCCGCATTGGGTTTTATCGCACAATGATTTTTTGAGTGTTTATTGTTTACACCTATTCACCCCCCCTCTAGGTGTTTTTTCCCCTATTAGATCCTTATTAACCTAAACCCAACAAGAACGCCTTTCCGGATGCCTTCGACAATTTTTAGAGTTGGAATTTGGCAAAACGGATTTCGGATTTGGATTCAGCGCGGGGAAAACGATGAAAATGGGATATTTACTTGTATTTTTGGAGCCCGGATGACGCGCACGGATTTCGAGGCATTGGCACTGTTCGGCAAGCCGAGGCGGGCGGCGGCGGCGGGCGGGCAGCGGCGGAGCGCGGCGGCGCGAGCTCAGGCAGGCAGCGGCGGAGCAGGCGCGGGCAGCGCGCGGGCGCGGGGCAGCGCGCGGGCAGGCGCACGGTGCACAGGGCGCGTCATGCCACGTGCCGCTTCTCTGTTGTTGGAGTGAGGACACGTGGCGAACTAGGAGAGGTCGGTGCATGGACCGGTTCACGGAACGACTGCGGGTTGCCTCGGGAACCGTGCCTGGCAGGGGCGCCAGGCGGCGTGCCTGCGCGCGCACGTGGGCGCAGAGGCGCGCGCTATCGGGGGGGCGCGCCACGCTTCGGGTGCGGCGCGTGCCACGTGGCGCAAGGCGGTTGGTTCCTTTGGCTGTATGCTGTTTTGTGGCTACGTGGCAGTTGTGGCTGTTTCGGGCGTTCTGCGTTTGGAGCCGCGCAGCGGATTCGGGCGCCCGAATCTCGTTGTGGCGCCGAATCCAGGGATACAATGGGAATTTTGTGAATTGTTTTCCCAGCCTATATAAAGGCGAGAACAACTTCAGAGAACTCTTTCCCTTTCCTTTTCACAGTGCAGCCTTCAGAAGACTTTCTCCTCTCCCAGAGCGGTTCCATCTGTAGATTTTCTGATTTTTCTGTGGCACGCATCTAAGGTTTTCTTTTTTACGGCGCGGCGCGACGCTCGTTCATTTGTGGTCTCCTTCGTCGCGGTTTGGGTGCGAGGACTCCCCCGGCTTACTCCGACCACCGTTTTTGTCAATTTTTGCGCCGTTGGCTTCACGACACGTAGGGCTACGATCTTCGTGATTTGAGTTTTTCCCTCATTTCGAGTTATCTTGGAGTTTTTCGAGCTTCTCTTTGACCCATTTTCTTGAGCGGAGTTTTGGACAGCGCCACAGTGTTTCTCATATCTTCGCGCACAGGCGTCGGATCGCGTGCTATAAGGCGTTTTTCATCTACACAGCGCAAGGACACCCTCAAAATTTTCTGGGAATTTTCTAACATTTTTCGAAGGGAAATCTCTGTTTACAGAAAGTAGTGCTACAGTTTTTGAGATCGGTTTATTTCGGGGTGGTTCCCTGTCGAATTCGTATCTCAGTGTAGGAAACTCGGATTTGAACGTGCAGGTACTCGTTTCGACCGGCTCGTCGCGAGGATCGCGACGTTATTTTCTTGGGAATTTTCTGTGCAGAACTCACAGGTGAAAATGGCACAACTTTGGGACTGAATTCTGGGACAGCGTGTATTTGGGTACTTGTGTGTTTAATTGTATGTTTTGGGGTATTTGTGAACAGTGATCGCGGCGGTTTATCTGTTTGGGCATTTGGCATAAAAAGGGATATTGGACAGCGAGGAGGTTTTACAGCTGAGAATTTCGCGTGTCCAGGTGGGGGTGTTGCTTACCTCTATTTTGACATGCTCACTAGGATTATTAGAGTGATCTCCTTATGTTAGGATTATTGATTAACAAGTGGGGATGGAACTTATGCATGCTTGTTTGGACATATGGTTGGCTATGTTAGCGGTTAACTTTGCATGTGGAATTGAATCTTAAATTGGGATAATTAAATTACCTTGATGGTTGGTACTATTTGTCACGCCCCGGGTGTAAACCAGAACCCGGGCCCGTCTACAGATCCGCCGTGCATGCGGTATTCCCACATACGAAGAGGTCGGTAACCTGCTCAGATATAAGAAGAGATAATAAAAGAGCATAATAAACAGAGCTGAAATGAAACCACTGTATCTCAGACAGATGCGGAAGGTAAGTAAAGTACAACTGTAAAAATAAATACAGAAACTCTCCCAGCTCACAACAAATACAACAGCTGGCAGAAGCCAGACCCAAAAGGAAGTAAAATAAAACTGTCTGAGAAGACGGGTGACCAAAATATCCAGCTACATCTCTCGGTGGCTCGCTAACTAGTCCGCGATCCTCTTACCTCGATCAGCTGCCGACGGTCCCGCAGCTCCCACAGAGGACTCTGCAAAACAAAGGGGGAAAAGAGACAAGAAAGACAATGGGGGTAAGTACTACTATAAACAGTAGCCTCCCCTAGTGGGTAAAGCCTCAGCTCAGATATGCCCACCAGGTGATCAGAGGCGAAAAAGGAAAGGAGAAGAAAGGGGATGCAGATAACCAAAGCAACTGATAAAGTGCTATCCCTAATATGCCTCTATATGACCAACCAATAAGGATGGGAAAAGTGATGCATCAGAATCAAGTAGCCTGTCATAATGACCCAATCTGACGGCCAGTGAACACTGGCACTGCCTGCTCTGCGCAACGGGTATGCCAGCCTATGCATAACACCGAAGTAAAAGGAGTCCCTAGGACTCAAAGCCTGCCTGCCGCGCACTCCGGAGTGGCACTCGTGGGGAGCGACCCACACGAGGAAAGTAAGTAACCACTGTATCAAGTATCACTGTAACCACTGTCTCATAATAGCAGGACTGGATCGAGACTCAAGGAAGTGGGAAAAACCCTCCACTAAAGAAAGCCCGATCCCCGAAACACCCAATCTGATGCAATAGTAACAATCCGGTCAACCACCCAAGATCCGTGGTCGCCGCAACACCCTGACAAACTCAACCTGTCCCCAAATCCCCAATACCTGCCTACACTGTCCAACATACGCTCGAACCTGAGCGATTAAGCCGCTAGTGCCAACAATGAAAGAAGAAAGAGAAAAGCATGGTTTCTCCTAAGTCAAGTCCCAAAATAGTGTTGCAGTAAAAGATGACAATAATTATTGACCAATTTAATCATGCATGGTTCCAACACTTTGTCCAATTCCCAAGTATAAACAGTTTAGAATAAATAAGCTAGGGTGACCGTCTCACAAGAACAACATCAGTTTGCAGTCCTCAAATATTAATACTTTGTCTCTAAGCATACAGTCCAGATTAATTAAGCGATTAAAAACAGGTGACCATTCTAACAACAGTTGATCAGGGATCTGATACTAATAATTAATTCCCTAAAGCATGCAAGTCTACCAATCACATAATATGCATCTTCCATTCAAGGGCACTCTAATATTCCTAGCGGGCATACCAAAGAAAGGAGTACAACAACCACCCACCTGAAGCGCAACTGTCCAAACTCGTACAGTCAGAAAATACAAAATTCCAAATTCTCGCTCCCACAATTTTAGCACACCCGCAATACTCCTGGTACATCAAGGAATCCACTAATTACACTAGAGTCTCAATTATAGCACTAATTACCACATACAAACACAAGTACCAAACTGTCAAATTATCACCTGCAGAAAATGTCCAGAAAATTCCAATAAAAATATCACGGCGATCCTCGCGTCGATAGCTTCGCAACGGTACCTTGCACGCCCAATCCGAGTTCTGTACACCAAGATAAAAATTCAGCAAGAGGGCACTCTCATACACTAATCAGGATTAAGGGCTGATTACTGTTCACAGAGAAATCCTTAATTATCACCTCGAAAGAAAATTCACAAAAATCCACTAAAAATACGAGCGCGTTCCTTGCGATCCGTAGATGAAAAAGTTGTATAGGCTCGTTTCCGTGCGACGCTCGTGCGCAAAGATATAGCCGAAACACTCCGCTGCTGTCAAGGAATTCCATACAGAAAATGGGGTCATTGTTGCCTCGAAATCTGTGCCAAAACCTCGAAACGGGAAAGCGCGACCAAAACGAAAGATGAAGTCCTACCTCTTAGGAGTCCACTGGTCCAAGAATCGCAGGAGAATGATGTCGGGGGTAGCCCAGGGGAGCAAAAACACGATCGCTGCGCCGAAGAAAACACTAGGAAGCAACGTCGCGCCGCGCCGTAAAATGGGGACCTCGGGATTCGTGCCTACTAAAATCTTGAAAGTTGGCAGGGAGATCAAGGACTAAAAGATGAAGATTTTTGCTAGAAATAGGCTTGGGCTGAAGGGGCTCGGTTGGGAGAAAACAGAGGAAGAAGGAGGCTCGGATTGGCACTATTTATATAGGCTGAAAACAATTCAATTAATTCCCACCATGTCCCTGGTTTCGGGCGCACCCCAGAATTCGGGCGGCTACAGTAACGGGCCGGCCCAGGGTTTCCGGGCGCGCACAGTGCGGCCCGGCCACGACACAGCCCAGTCCACTAAGCCCCCGAGCCCCGCTGATCCCGGTGCACCTGAGCCAGCCACTGGTGGCGTGCCACGTGTCCCCGACAAGCCGTGCACCGCGCACGGCGGGCCGTGCACCGCGCACGTCGTCCCGGCTGACCCGGGCGTACGGCACCTGCCCCAGTCAATCAGTCCACTGTTGCGTGGACCGGGTGCACAACACGGACCAACCAAACCTCGCCACGTGTACCCCCGGTCCACCGTGCACCCGGGCCCAATTTCGGTGGACCGCGCCCGCTGCGCCGGCCAACCAGAAAGCGCCGCGTGGCCCCCCCCGGTGCACGACCCTCGCGGTGGACCGCGCGCCTGTCCGAGGCCGCGCCGCCGCCCGCCGCCGCCGCCGCCGCCGCCGCCGGCGCCGGTGATCGCCGGCGACACTGTTCCGGCGTGAACAGTACCCGCGAGCTCAAAATCAACAAGTAAATAGCCTATCTTGACCGTTTTCGCGCGCTGATTCCAAAAACGAGGTCCGTTTTGCCAAATTCCGCCTCCAAAATTTGCCGGAGGCTCCCGCAAGCGCCGAAAACTGCCAAAACTTCCGGGAGTCCGCTTTTGGACATCCGGACTCCGAATTAAGCAAACCAAAAGCCAATCTCAAGCGTTTTTCCTCACTGAATCCAAATCCACCATCTGTTTGGCCAAATTCCTTTTTCTAAAATTCGGCAAAAGCAGCCGATGGCCAATACAGTCAATCAAAGCTCACAGGGTCCATCTGTGGCATCCCCTTGATGCACTATGGGCCAGGTACACCATCAACAGGTGTTTAAATAGTGGATTCACGGGAAAAAGCTGCAGAGGGATCAGGGGTCCTACACTATTTGAGGATTTTATGACATGCATAGGTAGATAGTAATGCTTTATTATGGAACATGGATTATAGACATGTGTGGTTGGATAATATTTTAGCATGATGGTTATATCTATGCGGAGCTATTAATTGTTACACATGTGGACCACTACCATTTCACCTTTTCTTTTATCTTCCTTGAGGACATATGCATGCTTGTATAGACATCTAGATAGGCCATTTCTTGTCGCTACACTATCATGTTGGAACTTGACTTAGGAGAAACCTTGTTTGCTTTTGTTCTCCTTATTCTTTAGTCAGGTGGTCATTGTTGCTCCGGTTTGAGCAGGGGTTTGGGATAGTGTAGCCGGAGCCTGGATTGTGGATTATGGGCTTTGTGGCAACCGCGGATTTTAGGGCGGTTGACCAGATGTCGGTTATAGGACATCGGTAATAGGGCATGATTATGGACTATGGGGCTTTGTGGCAACCTCGGATTTTGGGCGGTTGACCGAAGGTCAGGGTGTTGGGTTGTACTAATATGGATCTAAATAGGGGAAAAAAACACCTAGAGGGGGGTGAATAGGTGTAAACAATAAACACTCAAAAATCGTTGCGCAATAAAACCCAATGCGGAAATAAAAAATAACACGCAAGATTTTTACGTGGAAAAACTCCAAACCGGAGTAAAAAACCACGGGACCGATAACACGGCGAAATCCACTAGAATTAAAACACGTACAAGGTGATATAACGTACTCACAGACGACTCAACCTTTTACCATACGCTCCTAGTCGATCTTCTCCGCTCGCTCCACGACGCTTCTCGAATCCACGATCCGCGCCCAACGCTGAATCCACAGCGTCCAACGTCGAGTCCACGACGTCCGACCGAATCCACGGTCTTCACCCAGTAGCACGCTTCGAATCCACGAACGTACCTCGCTCCGAATCCACGAGAGCGGTTGCACCTTGAATCCACAAGGCCACGCGAGTCCACGCGCCGATTTAGGGTAAATCGTTGTTTTTGGGTGGTGATGATCCGCCGAATACTTAGATTAGAAATAGATCGAAAATACCATCTAAGTATTCATTGATTTGATTCTACTCAAAATCTGAGTATGGAAAACCTAGAATCAAATCAATCAATATAGATGAAGAAACATAGAATTAATCTAGTTATTTCCTTTCTTCTCTATATGTGGATCTTTCTCTTTCGGTAATATTTTTTCTATGTTTTACCGATTAAAATCCTTTCCACTTTTTCTTCTTATTGTTCATAACCCTAAAAAAAATGAATCATAGGGTCTATTTATAGGTTAGAAACCAATGGAAGAAGATACGGATCAAAAACAACCGTTTCTGGAAATTTTTACGGACGGCGATCCGGATCGGGGTTACTGTGATCCGGATCGTCGTAAAGAGATTGACGATTCCAGAAATCCAAGGGTTCGGGATCCGGATCGGATTGCCTGATCCGGATCGTTCATACAATTTGGAAAACATAACATTCGGGATCCGGATCACAATCTTCTAGGATCCGGATTGAAGTATTGTATGAAGCAACAACCTTCGGGATCCGGATCACTGGCTCTGATCCGGATCCTGAACCTGTTCGAACACCAGTTTTTGATTTTTATGCAGTTAAGAATTCTTCCAGGTGTTTCTACACTACAAGAAGTATTCGGATCACCATTAATCTTTAGTTAAACATACCTGATCCTTTTGAATTCTTCTTTCTTGAGATTGAGGTATATGATCCAAAGTTCTTTCATCTTCAATCTTCAAGACTTAACACTTTCACGAAATACGCCAACTCAAATTCCGTAACAATCTCCCCCTTTGGCGGTTTCGTGACAAAACACAGATCCACAAAAGAAAATTCAAAAAGGTATTTTTGTTGATATCACCATACAACAAAAATTTACAATGGAGATCCAAAAATTTAAAAACATGAGATAAACTCCTAAGACAGACTCTAGACTTAGACATCTGTAATCTCTGCACAAAGAAATCATTCTTGACAAAAGAATTCGTTAGATACCTCAAGAATTGAAACATACAAAACCAAGTACAGAGATAGAGTTTATTCTCATCATGACATTTGAAAAATCAGATATGTAAGAGAATCATAGACAAAAACCAACATATCTTCTAAGCATTCAAAAACCAAATGTCACAAGATGTTAGTCCAACATCAACTTGTTAGTCATATTACATGCCCAAATAGTTAGTCAAATAGTTAGTAGGGACATGCAACAAATCATCAAATAAAAAACAAAGTTGAAGTTGAAGTCATACTTACCTTAATGTTCACACATTCACACAGTTTTCACATCATCATTGTTCAAGTTCTCTCTAAACTCTCTCCCCCTTTTTGTCACAAAACAAAGCCAATAATTACAAAACAAAAGAGAGTTAAAAAGATAAACAAACATGAGAAAGGAAAATCCTGCAAAAGCAAAAGAAAGTTAAAACAAAATTTACTCCTGAGAGTCGGAGTCATCAGAGGTGGTGCATCCCATTTTGGCAAACATTTTCTTCATCAGTTTTTTCATCGAAGAAACGGACTTAGTCAAAGTAATTTGAGATGCAGTGATGGTTTCCAGCTCCTTTTTCACAACTTGAAGTTCTCCTCTATTTCAGTGAACTCAGCCGACATGCGTTCTTGTTCATTGGAAAGTCGCTGTTGTTCTTTAAAAATAGAGCTGACGGAGGCATCATCATCAGAGGTGGATGGAGGTGCCTGCTGAGATGGAGGAACAGGGGCTGTAGAGGTAGTTGCTTGTGGTCGAGCTCTTTGTCGGATTGGAGGAGATGGAGGATCATCTTGCTTTGTCGATAGTGATTTTACAATAGTTGTCTCATTAATGGTCCCCAAACTATACATGTAAGAGCTCGCGCTTGTATCCACTTTAAACTTCTTAAGGATGCGCATGATTATCATTGGGTATGGTAGTCTCTCTGTAGGGTGAGAGTGTTCGACATACCGCGTCATCCTAGCCCAAATGAGATAAGGAATGTTCAAGTTTGCTCCCATTGCTGCGACTGGGTTCCCAAGAAGATAAAGAAATAACATCCTATCCCATCGAAGAACCTTTGTATTCATATTGGGAAGAATGTTGTAGCAGACAATGAAGTTTATATACTTATACTCTGTTCGAAGCTCTTTGGAGAATACAGAATTTCCGGTAGACAGAGTATCCGGAAGACAAATTCCATTGACTACAACTCTCCAGGAATTGTCGTTGAAGCTTTGAGTCTTTAGGTAATGGATTCCATCTGCTCTGGCTTTCATACTGAGCACCTCTCCAATCAGTTGGGGAGTGACTTTGATTTTGATACCTTTAACCAAAGTATGAAATTCTCGATGTCCGTCATCATGATCAATTAGACTTGCAGCGTTCTGATAAAACATACGAACTGAGTGTGGACAATACCCAGTTTTTTCAGGAAAGTTGCAAATTGGACCAAGACCAACTTGATCAAACAAAGTCCCAAAGGCTGCAGAGCGTTCCATCATTGGTTTGACATTGACATGTCTCTCACCAATGCATTCTCTTTTCTCAAAATCCTTTATTCTTGTGGAGCTGATGAATTCCTGTGGTGGAGGCTGGCTAGCAATTGGTTCGTTAATGAAATGCCCCGAGCACTGCCTCTTTTTCTTGCACCAGTTTTCATCCTTGTTCCAATTGAAGTAGGTTCCATTGGGGCTTTTCCTTTATCAGCTGCAGTAGCAGGCTGAGGCTTTGTCTTTGAAGCTTCAGCTGGTGCTTTTCCTTTGGAGATAATGGGGACATCTTCCTCAATCTCGAGGTTATCCCAGTCTATTGAATCCGTCTCCAATTCTGTATCGGAATCATTCTGAGCTCTTTTAGTCCTCTTAGCCTTCTTAGGCTTTGCAGCGTCCTTGACATGGACCATGGCAGCAAGTAGGAAAATAACCCATGTGATCACCATTTTGATTGCTAGTGAGAAATGTATCCTGTGAACACCGACTCAAGAACACATGAAAAATTGTCAATTTTCAAAAATTTGAAAAATTGTACCTAAACAATCATAATCATGTAGAGAAGCCAAGAATCAAATTAGTTTTGCAAAAAGAATTTTAAAAATAGATCAATCGCATGATTTTCGAAAATTCCTCTTTTATGCCCTAAAACCGAATTTTTCGAAATCGAAGCCCAAAAATTCGTTTAACTTGAGAAAACCCAGCATATAATCAAAACTAATCAACCCAGAGTTCTTATTTCAAAAGAAATTTGATCAAAAACCATTCACAAACGAAAAAGATGCATGTTTTCTACTCACGTTTTGAGCAAACAAGCAAAAACAATGAAAAACCGAGATTTTGATCAATAAAACTCACTTGGAATCGAAGAACTTGAGTTTGGAAAGCTCCAAGATGCAAGAAATCTAGAGAGAGAAGCTCTAGAGACTTGAGAACAAAAGATTAGGGTAAAAGAAATCAAATCCCTTTCGTTCTATTAAGAACCCTAGCCGTGATCCGGATCGGATCGAGATTTCGATCCGGATCGGCTACCCGCAGGAAGAAGCCTGCGTTCGGGATCCGGATCACTTACCCCGATCCGGATCGGCTTCAACTTTTTCTCCAGAAAATTTTTAGAAAAATTCCATAAAATCCAGAAAAAGTATGTAAGCACTTCACCATATCAACTTTAAACAAAAATCATCGTTTCATACAACAAGAAATAGATTATACTAAATCTATCAAAAATACTCAAAAATGAAACGAAAATTTATGGAAATTAAAACTCTTAAAGTTGAACAACTTCAATTACATCTATCCTGATCTTATGCGTAATGCCTTTATCAAATCATCAATTTTGGTAAAGAAAATGAAGTATAAAGATCAATAGATGTTTGAAATCCCCGATAAGTTAGATAATATATCTAGACAATCTGTTGAAGGAGTGGCTCTTTGAGCATCTTTTATCAAAAATCCCACCTTATACCAACCATGAAATATGACTGAGTCAAGTATTTCAATATGCATTTCATCAACAATTTAAAAACAAAAATTTGCTTTGCATACATGGGGTATCTTTTTCTTTTTCTTTTTCCTCCATGTGGTGGTAGTTTTCACACTCCTCATTGGGATGTAACTCTTTCCACATCTTTTGAGCATTTTACATTTCTTTGACTCCCCCTCAATTGGCTATCAATTATTTAATATATAAGGTATTCAACCAAAAATTGATCTCGCATTCATACTCGACTAAGCAATCAAATAAGATAATGACTATACCAAGAGATCATTGAGAGAGAAATTGACTTTGATCACTTAAAAGATGACTTAATTAACATAAATGATCATTGCAACATCGAAATATTATGATATCAAAAGCATAATAGATTTCTAAATGTGTGAAAGGATGCAATTAAAGTCAATTATGATTTATGCTCAATTAATGTACTATGCACAAAACATAGATAATGAACAAAACAAAAACAAAAACAAAACCTAACCTAAGCAAAGGTTTCAAAAAGATTATTTCAAGGAAAGCATGCCAATTGCTTTACGCAAATGAATAAAACGTTTTTGATCCAAAGGTTTTGTTAAAATATCAGCTAATTGATCCTCAGTTGAAATATGTGAAAGTTGAAGAATATTTGATTCAACTAGCTCTCTAAGAAAATGATATCTAAGTTCAATATGTTTTGTTCTAGAGTGCAACACAGGGTTTTTTGAAATGTTAATAGCACTAGTGTTGTCACATAAAATGGTTACCGAAGATGCTGAAATCCGGAAATCGCTCAACACGCTTTTCATCCAAATCAATTGGGTTGAACAACTTCCAGCAGAAATATACTCCGCTTCGGCAGTCGAGAGTGCTATGCAATTCTGCTTTTTACTGTGCCATGCGACAAGGCAATGGCCAAGATAGAAGCATGCACCACTCGTGCTTTTCCGGTCATCCACTGATCCTGCCCAATCGGCATCTGAGTATCCAACAATGTCCAAACTTGTTCCCATAGGATACCAAATTCCGAGATTGATTGTTCCTTTGATATATCGGATGATCCGTTTCACCGCTTTCAGGTGAACCTCCTTCGGTGCTGATTGATATCTCGCGCAAATCCCAACACTGAAGGATATATCCGGGCGACTAGCCGTGAGATACAGTAGACTTCCAATCATACTGCGATACAGTTTCTCGTCTACATTCTCACTATGTGATTCACTTCCAAGTCCCTTATGGCTAGTTCCCATTGGAGTCGGAAAATCCTTAGAATTTTCTAGATCAAACTTTTTGACCAACTCCATAGCATACTTGGATTGACACAAGTGAATGCCTTCATCGTTCTGTTTAACTTGTAATCCAAGAAAATAAGTCAATTCGCCCATCATGGACATCTCAAATTCGCTTTCCATGGTCTCCGCGAATTTAGAAGCATCATTATCTCTTGTTGCGCCAAAAACAATGTCATCGACATAGATTTGAGCAACTATGAAATTGTTTTGATAATGCTTCACAAAGAGAGTCCTGTCAGCTCCCCCTCGAGTATAGCCCTTTTCTAAAAGGTGCCTTGTCAACCTTTCGTACCATGCTCGCGGTGCTTGTTTCAGACCGTAAAGAGCCTTTTTCAGTCGAAAAACATGGTTAGGTAGTTTATGATCCACGAAACCTTTCGGTTGAGCTACATAAACTTCCTCATTTAAGAATCCATTTAAAAATGCGCTCTTAACGTCCATTTGAAATAATTTGATTTTAAAATGACAAGCTATCGCAAATAAGATACGAATGGACTCGAGTCTAGCTACAGGGGCGAAAGTTTCGTCAAAGTCTATACCTTCTACTTGAGAGTAGCCTTGAGCAACTAGTCTTGCCTTGTTCCTGATGATAGTACCATCCTCATTTTTCTTGTTCTTGAAAATCCATTTGGTACCTATCACATTGTGTTGCTTCGGAGGCTTCGTTAATTCCCAGACTTTGTTTCGCTCAAATTGATGGAGCTCTTCTTGCATTGCTTCAATCCAATAGTCATCCTGAAGAGCTTCATCGACATTCTTTGGTTCGATCAAAGATACGTAGCAGGCGAATCCGCAAACCAATTGTCTCCGAGTTCTGACTCCTTCTTGTGGATCTCCAATGATGTTCGATTCAGGATGATCCTTGGAGATGCGTAACGTTTGAGGTAAAGGAGTAGTCGGAGGTACACGAGATGATTCCTGCACATCAGATAAGCTTGAAGAACCGTTAGATGCATCAACATTATTATCGAAAGAATTGTTAGAAGAAGATGCATTGGCAGGTGTATCATCATCAAGAGAGATATCGAGGGTAGATTTTTCAGATTCAAAGTGAAAAGCTTCATCTACTTTAACATTTATCGATTCTACGATCGTCTTAGATTCTAAGTTAAAAACTCGATAAGCTCTGCTGTTTGTAGAATAACCTAAGAAAATCCCTTCGTCACTTCGAGAGTCAAATTTTCCAAGATTCTCGCGGTCACGCAAAATAAAACACCGACTCCCGAAGATACGAAAATATTTGATGTTCGGTTTTCTACAAAACCATAGCTCATATGGTGTATTCAAAGTCCCCGGGCGCAAATACACTCGATTTATTACATAGACAGCCGTGTTCACCGCTTCAGCCCAAAAATACAACGGTAGGTTCCGGCTATGAAGCATAACACGAGCCATCTCCTGTACGACCCTGTTTTTGCGCTCGACTACACCATTCTGTTGAGGTGTATAGGGCGCTGAGAATTCATGTTTAATGCCATTTGAAATGCAAAAATCGATGAATTTAGAATTTACGAATTCTCCACCTCTATCACTTCTAACACGAGTAATCTTTTCATTCTTTTCAATCATAATACGATGGCAGATCTCGTGAAAAGAATCAAAAGTATCAGCTTTTTCTTTTAAAAATGCTACCCAAGTATATCTAGAAAAATCATCAACCAATAAGAAAATATACCATTTACCTCCCAAGGACGGTTGACGAGTTGGCCCCATTAAATCCATGTGCAAAAGTTCCAAAGGCCGTTTTGTACCCATGTGGTTCAAGTTCTTGTGTGCAGTCCTGGACTGTTTACCCTTTTGGCAACCGCCACACACAATGTTTTGTTCAAAAGAAAGTTTAGGAACCCCCTTGACCACATCTTTGTTCGAAATTCTAGCAAGTTCCTTAAAGTTTATGTGACCTAGCCTTTCATGCCAAAGTGTTTCATTTTTCAAAGAAGCTAGGTTACACTTTTCAGAAAATTTACTAGGAACAACATAACAATTGTTTTCAGATCTAACCCCTTTTAAAAAGAAAACATGGTCCTTATCAGTTACAACACATTCTACAGATGAAAAATTAACTGAGTAACCATTATCACAAAGTTGACTTATGCTTATGAGGTTAGTCTTAAGGCCATTGACAAATAACACATTTTTCAAAATCGGGCCATCCGGAATAGCTACCGTTCCCTTTCCAACAATTTTGGAAGACCGACCGTCTCCGAAAACAACAAGTCCTCCGGAGATTTTCTCAAAGTTTTGAAAACAGTTTTTGTCACCGGTCATATGACGGGAACACCCGCTATCCAGATACCAAGACGAACTATCATATGCATGCAAGGAGATATTGGTAACAAGACAAGGAAAAATTTCACCTTTGCGCACCCAAACCTTTTTGGAATGCGTTGGTAATGGTCGTGAAGTTACTCGCCTAGGTGAAAGCGTCTTGTTCGTTCGATTGCTGCTCCTTGATGAAGTCGTCTTGCGCGGTGAACTACCAAGGCTCTTTTCCTTTGAAGAGTTTGCATTCGATTTCTGAGGAATCCCTTTTGGTAGTCATTGCAAGAGGTGCTTGAGGTGTGCGTTTGGCTCCCATCTTGCAATTTCTCCTTATGTGCCCTGAAATGCCACAACGAAAACATACCTTAGATCTTGACGATCCCGAGGAGGATGAGTAGGCTTGTTGTCGTTGCTTGTCTTGAATTCCGGTGTCGGAGGAGGAGATACCGACTGAGGCACAAAAACTGTCCCACTCGAACTTGGAATGTCTCCAGTTTGAGTGTACCCGAGGCCGAACTTATTTGTTTGACCAAGACCAAGAAGTCTATCCAACTTACTCCTTCCTGAAGAGAATCGCTTTAAGTCGTCCTTTAGTTGGAGAATGGTCTTTGTCATTTCCATTTTATCCCGTTGAGCCTCGTCGTAGAGCTTTGAGAAATAATTCGCTTTATCCACCAAATTTGTATGTTCTTTCTCGAGAAGCTCATTTTCCTCTTGAAGGGAAACATTTGCTTTGACTAAATTATCCCTTTCCACTTCAAGAGCGTTTGAGAGAGAAGATGCCCTTTTCGCTTCTTCTTCGAGATCCTGCAATCTCCCTCTCAAACTCCGGTTTTGCTTTGCCAGTTTCTTTGAATCCCTCAAAAGCTTATGGTAGGCAAGAGCAAAATCTTCACCTTCAGAATTGCTCGATTCGCTGTCCGTAGCGTTCTTTTCAACACGGGAGAAGTTGGACAACGAATCAGAGGTACTTGCCATCAAGCACATGAAGGGTGAGGATGTGGACGCGTGGAATGCTGTCGCGTTGTCTTCTTCATCACTTGAGGATGACTCATTTGACGTGGAGTTGTCATCCCAAGTAACGACTTGCATCGCTTTCTTCTTTGCCGGATTCTTGTTGGGACACTCCGTTGCAATGTGGCCGTAGCCTCGACATTTGAAGCATTGAACTTGTCCCTCTGAACTTTTCTTATCCTTTGAGAAGTTCTCTTGCTTTCTTGACTTGTAGCTTGAAGAACCCTTGCCTTTCTTCGACTTTCCGAAGGATGGAGTTTTGCTTGAATTACCCCTTCGAAAGTTGCGGCGAAACTTCCTTGTCAAGAGAGCGAGCTGCTTCTCAAAGTCCTCCATAGAAAGGTTCTCGTCATCGTCCGAGGAGGATGAATCCGCGTCTTCTTCTTTAGTTGATTTCAATGCATAACCTGAAGACTTAGAAGAGGATGCCTTTCCAGAAGAATAGTTAGTAGGAAATGTCATTTCATAAGTTTGTAAAGCACCTACTAATTCTTCTACACGCATTTCGTCCGGGTGTTTAATTGTTTCAATGGCTGCGACCTTCGGGCGAAATCGTTCAGGAAGAGTTCTTAGAATTTTTCTTACAACTTTAAATTCTGGAATCTTCTCTCCCAAGTTAGCACATGAGTTTACGATGTCTTGCAATCGTGTGTAATAGTCAGTGAAAGATTCATTCTCTGCCATAGAGATAGAGTCAAACTTGCTCGTAAGCATTTGCAGTTTCTGAATCTTCACAAGGTTAGTTCCCTCATGCGTAACTTGAAGAACATCCCAGATTTCTTTCGCAGTCTCACATGCCGAGACGCGAGAGAACTCTGTTTGTGACAAAGCATTAAATAGAGCATTAATTCCTTTGCCATTGTAAGAAGATGAATCTATCTCTTCCTTGGTCCATTTCGACCTAGGTTTTAAGGTGCGAACATCAGAAATATTTCAGTTGGATTAGACCATCCTAATTCAATTGATTGCCACACCCTTTCGTCGATGGAAATTAAAAAGGCTTTCATCCGTACTTTCCAGTACGCATAATTTGTTCCATCAAAGAAAGGGGGTCGATTGATGTTTCCACCTTCAACCATTGTTTACAACCCTATTCCCGCTCTGATACCACTTGTTGGGTTATAGGTAATATGGATCTAAATAGGGGAAAAAACACCTAGAGGGGGGTGAATAGGTGTAAACAATAAACACTCAAAAAATCATTGCGCAATAAAACCCAATGCGGAAATAAAAAATAACACGCAAGATTTTTACGTGGAAAAACTCCAAACCGGAGTAAAAAACCACGGGACCGATAACACGGCGAAATCCACTAGAATTAACACACGTACAAGGTGATATAACGTACTCACAGACGACTCAACCTTTTACCATACGCTCCTAGTAGATCTTCTCCGCTCGCTCCACGACGCTTCTCGAATCCACGATCCGCGCCCAACGCTGAATCCACAGCGTCCAACGTCGAGTCCACGACGTCCGACCGAATCCACGGTCTTCACCCAGTAGCACGCTTCGAATCCACGAACGTACCTCGCTCCGAATCCACGAGAGCGGTTGCACCTTGAATCCACAAGGCCACGCGAGTCCACGCGCCGATTTAGGGTAAATCGTTGTTTTTGGGTGGTGATGATCCGCCGAATACTTAGATTAGAAATAGATCGGAAATACCATCTAAGTATTCATTGATTTGATTCTACTCAAAATCTGAGTATGGAAAACCTAGAATCAAATCAATCAATATAGATGAAGAAACATAGAATTAATCTATTGATTTCCTTTCTTCTCTATATGTGGATCTTTCTCTTTCGGTATATTTTTTCTATTTACCGATTAAAATTTTTTTTATTGTTATAACCCTAAAAAATGAATCATAGGGTCTATTTATAGGTTAGAAACCATTGGAAGAAGATAAGGATCAAAAACAACCGTTTCTGGAAATTTTTACGGACGGCGATCCGGATCGGGGTTACTGTGATCCGGATCGTCGTAAAGAGATTGACGATTCCAGAAATCAAGGGTTCGGGATCCGGATTGGATTCCTGATCCGGATCGTTCATACAATTTGGAAAACATAACATTCGGGATCCGGATCAGAATCTGCTGGATCCGGATTGAACCATTGTATGAACAACACCCTTCGGGATCCGGATCACTGGCTCTGATCCGGATCCTGAACATGTCCCATGTCCAGTTTTTGATTTTTATGCAATTAAAATTCTTCCAGGTGTTTCTACACTACAAGAAGTATTCGGATCACCAAAAATCTTTAGTTAAACATACCTGATCCTTTTGAATTCTTCTTTCTTGAGATTGAGGTATATGATCCAAAGTTCTTTCATCTTCAATCTTCAAGACTTAACACTTTCACGAAATACGCCAACTCAAATTCCGTAACACAGGGGTAGGACTTGTTGTGGTCGATGGAGTTGCGGTTCACACTAATTTTTTTTTTTTTTAATTTCCAATAAGAGCATTAATTCATATGACATGAAATTTGAACCCAACAACAGCCCTCGTAACAACCCATCCAACTTCACTTAACCAAAACAAGCCGAAAGCAACACACACAAATTAGCCCCATCACCAAACCCTACCATCATGAGAACCCCATGCCCCAATCCATGCTTTAACTATATGTATATAACCACATCCTGATGCTAGTCCTACTAGCCCAACTTGCATCACTAGGTCTAAGATAAATCCAAAACTAAACTTCTATCTAGCCATGAAGGTTGGCGCTGCTTGTCTAGTATTACTCTTGGCTTTGTTTATGGGCCATGCGATGGGCCAAGGATGCTCAAGCACCTTTTTCGCTGCACTTTTTCAACTAATGCCTTGTAGGCCTGCGGTTGCGCCCTTTAGCCCGGTGGTGCCGAGCGAGGTTTGCTGCAACGCCGTGAAATCGTTGGGTCAGGCCTGCCTCTGCGAGCTCATTAATGGGCCACCTATCTCCGGCATTGACCGCAACATGGCCATACAACTTCCGAGCAAATGCACCATCAATTTCGAGCCATGTAATCTCCGTCTATTACGCGATATATATATATATATATATATATATATATATATATATATATATATATATATATGGAAAATACTTTTTGTACACTCCTAAGGGGTGTACATCTTACACCAACCCATCCAAGGATGGGATGAATTTCACTGGTCACATCGAAGTGACCAGAGGAAGCCCCACCCTTGGATGGGTGGGGTATGCATCATACACCCAATTTTCGGGTGTATGTGTAGCATTGCTCTATATATATATATATATATATATATATATATATATATATATATATATATATATATATAATACTATCGATAGTATAAAATAATTAGTATTACTAAGTTTCCAATCCTTGGATGAAAATATGTGCGGTTGTGATTATAATGGTTTCCTAAAATTTTTACTATTCAACAAACTATTCACTAAACCCTAGGAGACTCTATTATCATCCTAACAGCACATTTCTTAATCCAATGGCTAAAAAATTAATAGCATCAATTACTTGCATGGTGCTATCGATAGTATTCTAACCTAATTATATATATATATATATATATATATATATATATATATATATATATATATTAGACGGATGCAAGTAAGATCTATATCTTACCTTTGAATGTACAAATAGTGTTTCTTAAATAAATATATATATATATATATATATATATATATATATATATATATATATATATATATATATAATATATATATATATATATATATATATATATATATATTTATAATTTACTAAAGAAAACATTAACTTTAGTTTTTACATCAATTCTATAAAATTATTATCTACTCAAATAACATTTTTTGTGGAAATTTCAGTCAAGCCAAATTGGTCCTTCATCAACTCTAAGGATTGTTGAATAATCAGAGCGTTAAAGAAACTCATTCCATGTGCATACATTCAATCAAATTTACTGATACATGACACATGAAAATATTGGATTCTATGTAAGTTTTGATTCTTCTATGCAGGCAATGGTGGAATCTAACTAGAAAAGTTGAAGGAATGTGATGTTTCTATTACATCGGTACCAAGGGATAGAGAAGCAAAGAAGCACCTAATTGATTACCCTATTCATGTAACGTTTGTAATTAATAGCACGCAGGGAATGAAAAGAAAATAATCATATGTTGGCTATTTTGCTTTTGCAAGAACTTTTTTTTTTTGACCAAAGTCTTCCTCTTCTTTCCTAAAAAAAATTAAAAATAGAAAAATTTTGCCTGCGCTATTATACACCCGATATCACCTTTCTACTTATCTTACCCAAGAAATTGGAGTTGGAACCTTATTTTTACAAAATGCCACTTAGGAATCAAAACACTAACCGCTTAGGGGGCAATCAGGGTTATTTTTCTATCAATGTTGAACTGAAGAGTTTGTAACTTCTTTAAGCCATGCATTTATGCATGGCTAAACATGATCAAAGTACAAAGTTTGTCATACAAAGTGGGATTGTTTATCTCAGTAAATAAATTATTAGCAAACAAAATTTACTGTGCGGTAGGATATGCGTAGACATATAGACTTCCTACGTTTTTCATCACTGGCTAGCATGCAATGCAACCATCTAATTCTGAAAAGCATTTTTTTCAAAAATATGAAAAAGAGATTACAAATTACCATCAAAATTTTATTACCCAGCAAATCTCTTAGAAGTTTGTGTTAGATATATACCCTAAAAGCCAACTAGGCTGACACATATATTATTTTTAGGATATAAATTTATATTTAATATTTTACATTGTGAATGTAATTGAATTTTTATTTTCATTCATATTGTGTGTGTCCATGAATTGTCCAAAAAATTAGCGTAATCCCCTTATACGTGTTTTCGATTTTAATAAATTTTTTCGTGTGATCGATCCCGTGAATTTTTTACTTCGAGAGGCGTTTTCTCACGTGAAATCTTGATGCGATATTTTTATTTTCCGCATATATTTTTAACTTCGCTAAGATAATGAGTTTAATCGTTTACACCTATTCACCCCTCTAGGTGTTGTTTCACCTATTTAGATCCTAGGGATCTATAACCTACACCCGCACCAAAGACCAAGAAAGAATTGCAATCCCTCTTGGGAAAGGTTAATAACTTGAGGTGATTCATCTCTAAGTTAGTCGAAAGAATAGAGGCATTTAGCCCTAAACCCTAAATACAGTGAATACATTTGTTGGCGATCAAAGTCGCCATCATAAGTCAAAAAATTGTCACAAAATGATTATGGCGGCGACAATATAGTCGCCGCTTAAAAGCCTGTCGGGAAAAGTTTATAGCAGCGATAAATTATCGCCGCTAAAAAGTTGAATAAAAGACGGCGACAAATTGTCGCCGCTAAAAGGTTGAATAAAAGACGGCGTCAAAATGTCGCGGCTAAATATTTTAATAAAAGACGGCGACAAAATGTCGCGGCCAAATGCTTTAATAAAAAACGGCAACATTGAGTCGCGGCTAAATGTTTTAATAAAAGACGGCGACAACATATCACCGCCAATTGTTTGAATAAAAAATAGCAACAATTATCGCCACCAATTGACAATAGCTATTTTGCCAGAAAATTTTATTTTTTTATTTTTTGGTGGCTATTTATAATCGCCGTTAATTGCCCGTTGTTAAAATACCATCTTTCAAATACTAGAAGCAGCCAAATCTCAAAATCAAATTAAATATAAGCACCATGACTCCAATAGTGAATTCTCTATAATTTATTTGGTCATAAAATTTATACAATAAATAAGATTGAATCAAATTGTAAATATTTAGAAGAACAACTATGATCATAAAAAATAAATCAGGAACTAAGATTGTCTTAGAGAAACAAAATTTGAGTATTGTAACATTACAATCATCCAACTCATAACGAAAAAATAAAAAGTTGAGATAAAAGTATATAATATTTTTTTCAGTCCACAATTCATATAGCATCAAATGTAAACTTATTATAATATACCTAAGTTCCCAAACTTGCTTTAATATATATTGCCAAAATGTCACCAAAATATTTTGTCCTCACTCTGTTATAAACCTGTAAAAAAAGAAGAAAAAATTTGTCATCAACTCTTTTATAAACATATAGATAAAATAAAAAAAATTTACTCACACCCAAAAAGTAAAAAGTTGAGATGAAAGTATAATATTTTTGTCGGTCCATATTTCACATAGCATCAAATATAAACTTTTCATAATATACCTAAGTTCTTAAACTTACTTTAATATATATTGCCAAAATGTTGCCAAAATATCACCAAAATATTTTGTCATCACTCTCTCTTATGAACCTGTAGGAAAAGAAGAAAATTTTGGGTCATCAACTCTTTTATAAACATATAGATAAATAAAAAAAATGTACTCACATCCAAAAAGTAAAAAGTTGAGCTGAAAGTATAATGTTTTTGTCGGTCCATATTTTATAAGCTGATTATGTATTTTAAACAAGGCTAAATTACAGAAAACCTCATATAATATACCGCTTTTTCACTTTGCCCCCCTATCTTTCAAAAGCCTACATTTTGCCTCCTCATAATTACGAAATTATTTTTAGGGGACAACGGAGCTAACAGAACATGCGAAATTACGATAATGCCCTTATCCCTTATCCGTATGCTCCTCTTCCGCAGCCGCAGCCGCTGCCACCGCCGCTGCAGAGGGAGGCGGAGAGATGGGTGTGAGATGACTCGGATCTCCGTAGAGCTTTTGCAATGTAAATTGTGGCTTCTGGAGGCCTATGATGTGTGTTGGAGTTGGTTGCGCGCAAATCAGACTTCAGATTTGAACCCAGCGCGGAATTTGGATAAAGAATACCTGTCCGGATGCCTTCAACAAATTTTAGAAGTAGATTTTAGCAAAACGGACATCGGATGTGGATTCAACGCGCGAAAACGATGAAAATGGACTACTTACTTGTATTTTTTGGAGCCCGGATATAAAACACGGATTTCGAGGCGATTGTTACTGTTCCGGCGACCGGGGGGCAGCGGCTGAGCGCGGCGGCGAGGGCGCGGGAAGGAGCATGCGCGGCGGCGGGCAGGCCGGTCCATGAGTTTTGGCGTGCACCGGGACCAGCCAACGCTGGGAATGCCACATGTCCGCGCGCTGGTTGGCGGGTCAACGCACGCGCGACAGCGCGCCGGGCGCGGCGCACCATGGACCCCGCCGAGCCACGTGGCACCCGCTGGTTGGCGGGCGCAGCGACCCGGCTGGGCCGCCGTGAACCGCGGCCCACGGTTCCCGCCGTGGACCGCGTCGCCACGCGGCGCGCCGTGATTGGCGGGCGCGCGTGCACCGGGCGCGCGGGGAGCTGATGGGCGACGTGGCGGGCCGAGAGGGTTTCGAGCGCGCACAGTAACGGGCTGGGCCCGGCACTGTAGGAGCCCGAAAGATTTCGGGCGCCCGGAAATTGGGCCCAAAAAGCCTATTTGGTTTCTTTTGGGAAAGGCCCATAAATAGGCCATTTGCTCTTCGATTTTGGGCCTTTTCCCGAGCCCAAATGCGAATGAGCCCTCTTGCAACTTGTTTATCATCCTGTGCTGGATCTTGTGAAGGAAGCTCGAAATTTTTGGAGGCCGCGGCATCGACGACTTCGGCATCGTAGCGCAGAGCGACGTTATTTCATCGGAGGCTCGTTATCGTCGCATTTCGGTCCGCGAGGTCCACAGAGCCACTCCGACAGTATTTTTGGATGATTTTTGTGGCGTCGGATTCACGAGATGTAGATCTACGATTTTTGTATTTTCCACTCTCCACAGATGTCACGCCCCGGAGGTTTAAGGATTAGCGAAAAACGTACATATTTTGTTTTCTCATGACAACCCCTCCTGCCGGTGCGCGTCAGACTCGCCACATATACAAATTCACTCTTTAAACGGACAGAGTCTCCTTTGTATATGCACGGCGTCACATTTACAACATTATTCTTTAACCACACAGTCACAATGAATACATTGATGGAGAGTACTACTTTTATCCATAAGCTTAAGGTTTCATTTACGACATCAAGATGAGACTGCGGATTTACGAACGGTGTCTAAATGACACCTAGTTTCCCAAAGTAATTCCGCTAGTCTCAATTAGGCAGCTGCATCTTTTGAAAGGATAAATCCAGAGGTTTACAAAGTAGTGCCCACACGACACTTAGTTTTGGAAAGTATTTTTGAAACCTTTTTGTTTAGTATAAAACGTGCCGCATATAAGTCCATAAAAGTATATCAAGTCCACAATACCAAAATAACTATCAATCCAACATCCATAATGTTCCACAATCAAGCAATTGAAACTTAACAGTTAAACAAGAAAGGAAATGAGATAACCCAAACAAGAACGATGAAATAAAGCCTCATATGGCTAAAGTCCTCTAGACGCTGCTTCACCATCGTCCCGATTACTACACCTAGTCAAACCTGTCACAGTGTGGGAAAGTCAGTGACAAATAAAGTAGATGAGCAAAGCAATAAGAAGTACTGTTAAGACAAACCGAATACACCGGAACCTTTCGCTTTCCCCCTCATGAGTCACCGTATTCCTTGATTTAGTTACATAATACCTGTCGGAAGGTCTAAAGACCCCCTCGTGAACGATCACTTGCTCGCGTATTGCTTTTAACCCCTCTGCGGTGCTAGTGCTGCACCTATAGCAACCGGAAGGGGTCCCCACTCGACACCTTTACTTTCGTGGGGTACACTGGTCAACATACCACAATTCCGAAAGAGTACACCCAATCGGTGGCCAAACTGCCGGTGTGCGTGTAAGCGTCTAAGAGCATAATAGCCGTAAACGGCGTGTAATAATCACCGCGACACTTAGTGCCACAGTTAGCAATGAAAGAACAGAAAATACTCATGCGATGGGTTTTAACAGTTAGTACATTTCATCGACTTTATTATGCTTATTATTATACTTGTCATAATGATGACATACAACACTTATTGCAAGAGTACCCACCTTGTTGCGCGAAGATCGGGACACCTTGAACTTTGACACCCTCCCGCTTAGCACTTGGACCTAAAGAAGTCCCCAAAAAGAACGATAAGTCAAACCTTGCCGCAAAACGAGACCCAAAACCTGACGACGCAACGAAAATCCCGTAGCGGCGTGTTCACGACGCACGATGGCTCCACGCGCGATGCTGCCCGCGCGGCGTCGCCGCCCGCGGGTGCCCCGCGCGGCATGAAGCCGCGGGGCGCGCACACCCGCGGGTGGCGCCCCGCCGCCCGCGGGTGCCCCGCGCAGCATGAAGCCGCGCGGCGCGCACACCCGCGGGTGGCGCCCGTGCGGTGGCGCCCGTGCGGTGCCGCCCGCGCGGCACGCACGCCCGCGGGTGGCGCCCGTGCGGTGCTGCCCGCGGGCGCCCCGCGCGGCACAAGGCCGCGCGGCGCGCACCCAGGGTCGCGCGGCGGCGGCAGCGGCAGCGGCGGCGGCGGTGACGGCAACGACGAAGAAGACGCTGAAAAGACACGAAACTCTAGAAAAATTACAATAAACCAAAACCACTCACCGTTTGTGTCGGGGGAGGATGATCCGATTGTACTCCCGTTTCCAACACGTCGATCGGGGTGTTCGGACTCCTCCGCCTTCTCCCTTTCTCTTCTCTTTTTCTTCCGGTTAGGGTTCCGTTCTTTTCTTTTCTCTCTCGATCTCCCCGGCTAGGGTTTCTCTTTTGCGAAAAGTGGGATCTTTTCCTCTCGTACGTACGAATAAATCCCACATATAAAGTTTATTAGCAAATAACTAATTAATTGATTAATTAATTATACGGGATAAACCCATAACTTTCTCGAAAAGCGTGCGGGATATTCTGCACGGATTACGATGCGCGCTAAGTCACCGCAATCCTAAAAACCCTGTTCCGGGAGATCCCAAGGTCGGATTTCAGATCCGATCGCACGGTCGGTCATCGTTTTTCGAGCCCTTTCACAGAAAAATACCCGTGCAACACATCGACCAACTTAAGAAAACTCGATAATTCAGCTTGCCTAACAGAAGTACTTTATTAACGGGAGGGTAAAATATCACTAGAAAAGTCATGTCATTACACCACTCACACTTTATAAGTAGTTTCGTTCTCGAAACTTATTCTCAACCCTCGCTAACCAATTCCGGAAAACACTGCCTCATCTTCGTTTCCAGTTCCCACGTTGCTTCGCGTTCTTCGTGATTGCTCCACTGGACCTTTACATAGGGGATGGTCCGATTGCGCAATTTTTTGTCCTCTCATGCTAAGATTCGCACTGGTGTTTCCTTGACGCTTAAGTCTTCCCGCAGCTCGATCATGGAAACATCAAGGGCGTGAGAGGGGTCAGAAAGGTACTTCCGAATCATCGAGACGTGAAACACGTTGTGGACACGATCAAGATTCGGCGGCAAGGCCAACCGGTACGCCACTGGGCCCACACGTTCTAGGATTTCGAACGGTCCCACGTACCTCGGACTTAACTTCCCCCTCAGGCCGAAACGTCGGGTCCCCTTTGAAGGCGAAACTCGGAGCAACACGTGCTCGCGCACCATGAATTCCAAATCCCGTCGTCTGTGGCCCGCGTAACTTTTCTGTCGACTCTGGGCAGTCAGCAGCCGTTGCTTGATAAGGCGCACTTTCGCTTCGGTCTCCTCTGTTGGGTTTAGGTTAATAAGGATCTAAATAGGGGAAAAAACACCTAGAGGGGGGTGAATAGGTGTAAACAATAAACACTCAAAAATCATTGTGCGATAAAACCCAATGCGGAAAAATAAAAGAACACACAAGATTTTTACGTGGAAAAACTCCAAACCGGAGTAAAAAACCACGGGACCGATAACACGGCGAAATCCACTAGAGTTAACACACGTACAAGGTGATATAACGTACTCACAGACGACTCAACCTTTTACCATACGCCCCTAGTCGATCTTCTCCGCTCGCTCCACGACGCTTCTCGAATCCACGATCCGCGCCCAACGCTGAATCCACAGCGTCCAACGTCGAGTCCACGACGTCCAACCGAATCCACGGTCTTCACCCAATGGTACGCTTCGAATCCACGAACGCACCTCGCTCCGAATCCACGAGAGCGGTAGCACCTTGAATCCACAAGGCCACGCGAGTCCACGCGCCGATTTTGGGATAAATCGTTGTTTGTTTGGGTGGTGATGATCCGCCGAATACTTAGATCAAGAGTAGATCGGAAATACCATCTAAGTATTCATTAGTTTGATTCAACTCAAGATATGAGTATGAAAAACCTAGAATCAAACTAATCAATATAGATGAAGAACCATTAAATAGATCTAATGATTTCCGTTCTTCTCTATATATGTGGATTTTTTCTTTTCGGCTAGGTTTTCTCAAATGGCCGAAATGCGGATCTATTTTCGATGCCCTAGAAATGAAATAGAAGGGCTATTTATAGGTTAGAAACCCTAGGAAGAATATTCGGATCAAAAACAAACTTTTCTGGAAAGTTTTACCGACGGCGATCCGGATTGCAAAGCCACGATCCGGATTGCAGAAGCACAAAATGCGGTTTCCAGAAAATAGCCTGTTCGGGATCCGGATCATAATCCCCGATCCGGATCGTTCATACATTTTCACAAAACACCCCATTCGGGATCCGGATTGCCAAGCTGTGATCCGGATTGCAGCAATGTATGAAACAAACACCTTTCGGGATCCGGATTGAAAGCCACGATCCGGATCCTGAACATGTCCCATGTCCAGTTTTTGATGAATAAGCAATCAAAACCTCTTCCAAGTGTTTCTACACTATAAGAAGTATTCGGATCATCAAAATTATTTAGTTAAACGTACCTGATCCTTTTGAATTCTTCTTTCTTGAGATTGAGGTATATGATCCAAAGTTTCTTCATCTTCAATCTTCAAGACTTAATATATTCACGAAATACGCCAACTCAAATTCCGTAACAACCCCTTTGGCGGTTTCGTGACAAAACACAAATCCACAAAGAAAATTCAAAAAGGATATTTTTGTTGCTATCACCATACAACAAAAATTTACAAAAGAGTTCCAGGAATTAAATACATGAGATAAACTCCTAAGACAGACTCTAGACTTAGACATCTGTTATCTCTGCACACAGAAAACATTCTTGACAAAAGAAATCGTTAGATACCTCAAGAATTGAAACATTCAAAACCAGATACAGAGATAGAGTTTTTCTCATCATGACATTTGAAAATATCAGATATGTAAGAGAACCATAATTAAAACCAACATATCCTCTAAGCAGTTGAAAACCAAATGTCAAAGTATGTTAGTCCAACATCAACTTGTTAGTCATATTACATGCCCAAATAGTTAGTCAAATAGTTAGTATAGAAGCATGCCACAAATCACAAAAGAAAAACCAAAGTTGAGTTGAGATTCATACTTACCATATTACCTTGATATCATCGATATTCACAATCATTGTTCATGTTTTCGCTAACTCTCTCCCCCTTTTTGTCACAAAACAAGCCAAAACGTAGCCAAAGCTACAATATGTAAGGAGAGTAAATAAAGACATAAAGTTCTAAAAATATGCACAAACTGAGAACTAATCTAAAGAATCAATTAGACTCAAAAATCCTGCTCACCAGAGGAAAGAAAAGAGATTAGTCAAAAATGATCAGTCTCAGAATCAGTGTCGTACGAACTTGTGCAAACCCATCTGTGTCGAAACACGTGTCATTCGCTTGTTCATTGAATTTAACTTCTTGTGATGGAAAGTGAGCTTCTCTGTGGTGATTCAAGACTCATTTGCATCGTTGTTGTTCCTTCACAGGACCATGGCAGCAAGTAGGAAAATGATCCAGAGTGTCACCATGCTTACAGTGCTTTTGAGTTTAAGAAAGTGTCCTGTGCAACCAACTCAAGAACATATGAAAGATTGTCAATTTTGAAAAATTTAACACATTGTACCTAGACAATCATAATCATATAGAGAAGCCAAGAATCAAATTAGTTTTCCAAAAAGAATTTCAAAAATAGATCAATTTCATGATTTACAAAAATTCCTCTTTTATGCCCTAAAACGAATTTTTAGAAATCGAAGGCCTAAAAACTCGTTAACCAGATGAAATCCCAGCATAAAAGTAAAACTAATTGATCCAGAGTTCTTATTTCAAAAGAAATTTGATCAAAAACCAATCACAAACGAAAAAGATCCAAGATTTCAACTCACGTTTGATGAAAAACTGTAAAAACCGAGTTTTGATCAATAAAACTTACTTGAATCCGAAGAACTTTGAGTTTTGAGGCTTCAAACAGCAAGAGATCTAGAGAGAGAAGCTCTAGAGACTTGAAAACCAGAGATTAGGGTAAAGAAATCAAAAATCTGGATGTTTCTATATAAAACCCTAGCCGTGATCCGGATCGGCCGAGAATGTGATCCGGATCGGCCACCCGCAGGAAAAATCCTGCGTTCGGGATCCGGATCACTTGACCCGATCCGGATCGGCTACACCTTTTTCTTCAGAAAAAGTTAGAAAAATACATAAAATCCAGAAAAAGTATGTAAGCACTTTACCATGTCAACTTTAAACAAATGGCATCGTTTCACACAACAAGAAATAGATTATGAAAATCTATCAAAAATATCCAAAAATGAAACGAAAATTTACGAAAGTTAAAACACTTAAAGTTGAACAACTTCAATTACATCTATCTTGATCTTATGTGTAATGCCTTTATCAAATCATCAATTTTAGTAAAGAAAATGAAATACCAAGATCAATAGATGTTTGAAATCCCAGATAAGTTAGATAATATATCTAGACAATCTGTTGAAGGAGTGGCTCTTTGAGCATCTTAAATCAAAAATCCCACCTTATACCAACCATGAAATACGACTGAGTCAAGTATTTCAATATGAGTTTTATCAACAATTTTTCAAACAAAAATTTGCTTTTCATTCATGGAGTATCTTTTTCTTTCATTTTCTCCATGTGGTGGTAGTTTTCACACTCCTCATTGGGATGTAACTCTTTCCACATCTTTTGAGCATTTCACATTTCATTGACTCCCCCTCAATTGGCTATCAATTATATAATATATAAGGTATTCAACCAAACCATTGATCTCGAATTCATACTCGACTAAGCAATCAAATATGATAATGACTATACCAAGAGATCAGTGAGAGAGAAATTGACTTTGATCACTTAAAAGATGGTTTAATTAACGTAAATGATCATTGCAACATTGAAACATTATGACATCAAAAACATAATAAATTTCTAAATGCATAAAAGGATGCAATTAAAGTCAATCATGATATATGCTCAATTAGTGTGCTATGTACAGAACATAGATAAAGAACAAAACAAAAACAAAAACAAAACCTAATCTAAGCAAAGGTTTCAAAAGAGTTTATTTCAAGGAAAGCATGCCAATTGCTTTACGCAAGTGAATAAAACGTTTTTGATCCAAAGGTTTTGTTAAGATGTCGGCTAATTGATCCTCAGTTGAAATATATGACAGTTGAAGAATGTTTGATTCAACTAGCTCTCTAAGAAAATGATATCTAAGTTCAATATGTTTTGTTCTAGAGTGCAACACAGGGTTTTTAGAAATGTTAATAGCACTAGTGTTGTCACATAAAATGGTTACCGAAGATGTTGAAATCCGGAAATCGCTCAACACGCTCTTCATCCAAATCAATTGGGTTGAACAACTTCCTGCAGAAATGTACTCCGCTTCGGCAGTCGAGAGTGCTATGCAATTCTGTTTCTTACTGTGCCATGCAACAAGGCAGTGGCCTAGATAGAAGCATGCACCACTCGTGCTTTTCCGGTCATCCACCGATCCAGCCCAATCGGCATCTGAGTATCCAACAATATCCAAAGTCGTTCCCATAGGATACCAAATTCCGAAATTGATTGTACCTTTGATATACCGGATGATCCGCTTCACCGCTTTCAGGTGAACCTCCTTCGGTGCTGATTGATATCTCGCACAAATCCCAACACTGAAGGATATATCCGGGCGACTAGCCGTGAGATATAGTAGACTCCCAATCATACTGCGGTACAGTTTCTCGTCTACATTCTCACTTTGTGATTCACTTCCAAGTCCCTTATGGCTAGTTCCCATTGGAGTCGGAAAATCCTTAGAATTTTCAAGATCAAACTTTTTGACCAACTCCAGTGCATACTTGGATTGACACAAGTGAATTCCTTCATCGTTTTGTTTAACTTGTAATCCAAGAAAATAATTCAACTCGCCCATCATGGACATCTCAAATTCGCTTTCCATGGTCTCCGCGAATTTAGAAGCATCATTATCTCTCGTTGCTCCAAAAACAATGTCATCAACATAGATTTGAGCAACTATGAAATTGTTTTGATAATGCTTCACAAAGAGAGTCCTGTCAGCTCCCCCTCGAGTGTAGCCCTTTTCCAAAAGGTGCTTTGTCAACCTTTCGTACCATGCTCGCGGTGCTTGTTTCAGACCGTAAAGAGCCTTTTTCAATCGAAAAACATGGTTAGGTAGTTTATGATCCACAAAACCTTTCGGTTGAGCTACATAAACTTCCTCATTTAAAAATCCATTTAAAAAGGCGCTCTTAACGTCCATTTGAAATAATCTGATTTTGAAATGACAAGCGATCGCAAACAGTATACGAATGGACTCGAGTCTAGCTACAGTATACCTTCTACTTGAGAATAGCCTTGAGCAACTAACCTTGCTTTGTTCCTGATGATAGTACCTTCTTCGTTTTTCTTGTTCTTGAAGATCCATTTGGTACCTATCACATTGTGTTGCTTCGGAGGCTTCGTCAGTTCCCAGACTTTGTTTCGCTCAAATTGATGGAGCTCTTCCTGCATTGCTTTAATCCAGTAATCATCTTGGAGAGCTTCATCAATATTCCTTGGTTCGATTTGAGATACATAGCATGCAAATCCGCAAACCAATTGTCTCCGTGTTCTGACTCCTTCTTGTGGATCTCCAATTATGTTCGATTCAGGGTGATCCTTGGAGATGCGTAGCGTTTGAGGTAGAGGAGTAGGCGGAGGTACACGAGATGATTCCTGCACATCAGATAAGCTTGAAGAACCGTTAGATGCATCAACATTATTATCGAAAGAATTGTTAGAAGAAGATGCATTAGCAGGTGTATCATCATCAAGAGAGATATCGAGGGTAGATTTTTCAGATTCAAAATGAAAAGCTTCATCTACCTTAACATTTATCGATTCTACGATCGTCTTAGATTCTAAGTTAAAAACTCGATATGCTCTGCTGTTTGTAGAATAACCTAAGAAAATCCCTTCGTCACTTCGAGAGTCAAATTTTCCAAGATTCTCACGATCACGTAAAATAAAACATCGACTCCCAAAAATGCGAAAATATTTGATGTTAGGTTTTCTACAAAACCAAAGTTCATATGGTGTATTCAAAGTCCCCGGGCGCAAATACACGCGATTGATAACATAAACAGCAGTGTTTACCGCTTCAGCCCAAAAGTAGAAAGGTAAGTTCCGGCTGTGAAGCATCACACGTGCCATTTCCTGTACGACCCTGTTTTTGCGCTCGACTACACCATTTTGTTGAGGTGTGTAAGGTGCGGAGAATTCATGTTTAATGCCATTAGAAACGCAAAAATCAATGAATTTGGAATTTATGAATTCCCCACCTCTATCACTCCTAACTCGAGTAATCCTATCATTCTTTTCTATCATAATACGATTGCAGATTTCGAGAAAAGAATCAAAGGTATCAGCCTTTTCTTTTAAGAAAGCTACCCAAGTATATCTAGAAAAATCATCAACCAACAAGAAAATATACCATTTACCTCCCAAAGATGGTTGACGAGTTGGCCCCATTAAGTCCATATGCAAAAGTTCCAAAGGCCGTTTTGTACCTATGTGGTTCAAATTCTTGTGTGCAGTCCTAGACTGTTTTCCCTTTTGGCAACCGCCACACACAAGGTTTTGTTCAAAAGAAAGTTTTGGAACCCCCTTGACCACATCTTTATTTGAAATTCTAGCAAGTTCCTTAAAGTTTATGTGACCTAGCCTTTCATGCCAAAGTGTTTCATTTTTCAAAGATGCTAGGTTACATTTTTCAGAAATCTTAGAAGGAACTACATAACAGTTGTTTTCTGATCTAACCCCCTTTAAAAAGAAAGCATGGTTCATGTCAGTTACAGTGCATTTATCAGATGAAAAATTAACTGAATAACCACTATCACACAGTTGACTTATGCTTATGAGGTTAGTCTTAAGGCCATGAACAAATAATACATTATCTAGAACCGGGCCATCTGGAATAGCTACCGTTCCCTTTCCAACAATTTTGGAAGACCGACCATCTCCGAAAACAACAAGTCCTCCGGAGTTTTTCTCAAAAGTTTGAAAACAGTTTTTATCGCCGGTCATATGACGGGAACACCCGCTATCCAGGTACCAAGACGAACTATCATATGCATGCAAAGAAACATTGGTAGCAAGACAGGGAAAGATCTCACCTTTGCGCACCCAAACCTTTTTGAAGTGCGTCGGTAATGGTCGTGAAGTTGATTTCCTAGGTGAGAGCGTCTTGCTTGAAGAATTGCTGCTCCTTGATGATGTCGTCTTGAGAGATGTACTACCAAGGCTCTTTTCCGTCAATTTGATTGGAGTTGTTTTCCGAGGAATAGCCCTTTTGGTAGTCATTGCAAGATGTGCTTGAGGTGTGCGTTTGGCTCCCATCTTGCAGTTTCTTCTTATGTGCCCTGAAATGCCACAACGAAAACATACCTTCACTCTTGTCGATTCCGAAGAAGATGTAGTAGGTTCGTTGTCGTTGCTTGTCGTGAACACCGGTGTCGGAGGAGGAGATACCGACTGAGGCACAAATACTGTACCACTCGAACTTGGAATGTCTCCAGTTTGAGTGTATCCGAGGCCGAACTTGTTTCTTTGACCGAGACCAAGAAGTCTGTCCAACTTACTCCTTCCAGAAGAGAATCTCTGTAAGTCATCCTTCAGTTGGCGTATGGTCTCTGTCATTTCCAATTTTTCCTGTCGGGCCTCGCCGTAGAGCTTCAAGAAGTAATTCGCTTTGTTCACCATATCCATATAATTCTTCTCGAATTGCTCATTGGACTCTTGAAGGGAAACATTTGTTTTAATCAGATTGTCCCTTTCCACTTCAAGATCGGTTGAGATAGAGGTTACTCTTTTTACTTCATCTTCAAGATCCTGCAATCTCGCTTTCAACCCCTTGTTTTGCTTAGCCAGTTTCTTTGAATCCCTCAAAAGTTTATGGTAGGCTAATGCAAAATCTTCACCTTCCGAATCATCTGATTCATCGTCCGTTGCAATCTTTTCCACAGTGGAGTTGGACAGTGAATCGGATGTACTTGCCATTAAGCACATGAAGGATGAAGGTTTGGTGGACGCGTGGAAAGCTGTCGCGTTGTCTTCTTCATCACTTGAGGATGACTCATTTGACGTGGAGTTGTCATCCCAAGTAACAACTTGCATCGCCTTCTTCTTAGCCGGATTCTTGTTGGGACACTCCGTTGAAATGTGGCCGTAGCCTCGACATTTGAAACACTGAACTTGTCCCTCAGAACTTTTCTTATCCTTTGAGAAGTTCTCTTGCTTTCTTGACTTGTGGCTTGAAGAACCCTTGCCTTTCTTGGACTTTCCGAAGGATGGAGTTTTGCTTGAATTTCCCCTTCGAAAGTTGCGGCGAAACTTCCTTGTCAAGAGAGCGAGCTGCTTCTCAAAGTCCTCCATAGAAATGTTCTCGTCGTCGTCCGAGGAGGATGAATCCGCGTCTTCTTCTTTAGTTGATTTCAATGCATAACCTGAAGACTTAGAAGAGGATGCCTTTCCAGAAGAATAGTTAGTAGGAAAAGTCATTTCATAAGTTTGTAAAGCACCTACTAATTCTTCTACACGCATTTCGTCCGGGTGTTTAATTGTTTCAATGGCTGCAACCTTCGGGCGAAATCGTTCAGGAAGAGTTCTTAGAATTTTTCTTACAACTTTAAATTCTGGAATCTTCTCTCCCAAGTTAGCACATGAGTTCACGATGTCTTGCAATCGTGTGTAATAGTCAGTGAAAGATTCATTCTCTGCCATAGAGATAGAGTCAAACTTGCTCGTGAGCATTTGCAGTTTCTGAATCTTCACTAAGTTAGTTCCCTCATGCGTAACTTGAAGAACATCCCAGATTTCTTTCGCAGTCTCACATGCCGAGACGCGAGAGAACTCAGTTTGTGACAAAGCATTAAATAGAGCATTAATCCCTTTGCCATTGTAAGAAGATAAGTCTATCTCTTCCTTGGTCCATTTCGACCTAGGTTTTAAGGTGCGAACATCATCTAAAATTTCAGTTGGATTAGACCATCCTAATTCAATTGATTGCCACACCCTTTCGTCGATGGAAATTAAGAAAGCTTTCATCCGTACTTTCCAGTACGCATAATTTGTTCCATCAAAGAAAGGGGGTCGATTGATGTTTCCACCTTCAACCATTGTTTACAACCCTATTCCCGCTCTGATACCACTTGTTGGGTTTAGGTTAATAAGGATCTAAATAGGGGAAAAAACACCTAGAGGGGGGTGAATAGGTGTAAACAATAAACACTCAAAAAATCATTGTGCGATAAAACCCAATGCGGAAAAATAAAAGAACACACAAGATTTTTACGTGGAAAAACTCCAAACCGGAGTAAAAAACCACGGGACCGATAACACGGCGAAATCCACTAGAGTTAACACACGTACAAGGTGATATAACGTACTCACAGACGACTCAACCTTTTACCATACGCTCCTAGTAGATCTTCTCCGCTCGCTCCACGACGCTTCTCGAATCCACGATCCGCGCCCAACGCTGAATCCACAGCGTCCAACGTCGAGTCCACGACGTCCAACCGAATCCACGGTCTTCACCCAATGGTACGCTTCGAATCCACGAACGCACCTCGCTCCGAATCCACGAGAGCGGTAGCACCTTGAATCCACAAGGCCACGCGAGTCCACGCGCCGATTTTGGGATAAATCGTTGTTTGTTTGGGTGGTGATGATCCGCCGAATACTTAGATCAAGAGTAGATCGGAAATACCATCTAAGTATTCATTAGTTTGATTCAACTCAAGATATGAGTATGAAAAACCTAGAATCAAACTAATCAATATAGATGAAGAACCATTAATAGATCTAATGATTTCCGTTCTTCTCTATATATGTGGATTTTTCTTTTCGGCTATTTTCTCAAATGGCCGAAATGCGGATCTATTTTCCGATGCCCTAGAAATGAAATAGAAGGGCTATTTATAGGTTAGAAACCCTAGGAAGAATATTCGGATCAAAAACAAACTTTTCTGGAAAGTTTTACCGACGGCGATCCGGATTGCAAAGCCACGATCCGGATTGCAGAAGCACAAAATGCGGTTTCCAGAAAATAGCCTGTTCGGGATCCGGATCATAATCCCCGATCCGGATCGTTCATACATTTTCACAAAACACCCCATTCGGGATCCGGATTGCACAAGCTGTGATCCGGATTGCAGCAATGTATGAACAAACACCTTTCGGGATCCGGATTGAAAGCCACGATCCGGATCCTGAACATGTCCCATGTCCAGTTTTTGATGAATAAGCAATTAAAACCTCTTCCAGGTGTTTCTACACTATAAGAAGTATTCGGATCATCAAAATTATTTAGTTAAACGTACCTGATCCTTTTGAATTCTTCTTTCTTGAGATTGAGGTATATGATCCAAAGTTTCTTCATCTTCAATCTTCAAGACTTAATACATTCACGAAATACGCCAACTCAAATTCCGTAACATCCTCCACCAATCTAGTCTCAAAAACTTGCGCTCCCCCAAGTCGTCCCAGCATATTGAAGACGAACAGCGACGCCCATACAGGGCCTCGTATGGCGCCATTTGAATGCTGGCTTGGTAGCTGTTGTTGTAGGCGAATTCCACAAGGGGTAGGTATCGAGACCACCCCTCACCCAAGTCGAGTACGCATGCTCGGAGCATGTCTTCGAGGATCTGGATCACTCGTTCGATTGCCGTCGGTTTGTGGGTGAAAAGCCGTACTAAAATGTAGTTTAGTCCCCATTGCCCGTTGCAGGCTCTGCCAAAAGTTGACACAAACGCGTGTCCCTATCCGAAGTAAGGACGCCGGTATCCCATACAACCTCACCACCTCATTGATGTAGGTTGCGCTAGTCGGTCTCGAGCCATGTGTGTGAATGGGCAGAAAAATGGGCCGATTTCGTCAGACGATCTACTATGACCCATATCGCGTCATGTCCTTGAGGCGATCTCGAAAGCCGGTCACGAAATCCATCGTGATACTTTCCCTTTTCATTCCGGCACGGGTAACGGTTGTAACTTCCCTGCTGGGCGTGATGTTCGGCCTTTACTTGTTGGCACACCAGGCAATGCGCCACAAATCGTGTTACGTCCCCCTTTAATTTAGGCCACCAGAAGGTTTGTTTAATATCCTTGTACATCTTCGTCCCCCCAGGATGCGCTGAGTAGGGAGCACTATGCGCTTCCCTCAGAATTTCCTCTGATCCTGTCGAGCAGGGTGCCTAACTACCAGGGTCAGGAGTTGTGCGACGTCCTGCTTGGTACTAACTCCAGTCTTAATTGCGAGAACTCTGCAATCAGACGATCCTGTTGGGTAATGGCATTTGTCATTGATTCTACTGTCTGCCTTTGCGGCTCAAGGCGTCGGCCACCACGTTTGCCTTTCTAGGATGGTAGTGGATCGACAAATCGTAGTCTTTAGCAGCTCGAGCCACCGCCTTTGCCATAAATTTAACTCCTTCTGAGTAAAAAGGTACTTGAGGCTCTGGTGATCGAAATACACATTACAGTGTGTCCCGTATAGGTAGTGTCTCCACAGCTTGAGGGCAAACACGACTGCTGCAAGCTCCAAGTCGTGTATGGGGTAATTCCGTTCGTACTCCTAGAGTTGTCTTGACGCGTAGGCTATGACCTTACCCGTTGCATAAGCACGCTCCAAGACCGCTCCGCGACGCATCACAATAAATTTCATAGTCCTCCCCGGGCTCCGGTAAAGCGAGCACCGGGGCCCGCGTCAATTTGTCTTTGAGTTCCTCAAAACTCTTCTGGTATTGGTCCATCTAGATAAATTTCTTCCCTTTCCAGGTTAGACGATTTAAGGGGGTGGCTATTTTGGAGAAGCCTTCCACGAAGCGCCTGTAATACCCCGCCAGACCCAGGAAGCTTCGAATCTCTGTTACTGTTGTCGGTCGGGGCCAGTCGGTCACAGAGTCTATCTTCCTGGGTCCACTGTAATTCCAGACTTCGAAACGATATTCCCAAAAAGTCCACCTCGCGGAGCCAGAACTCACACTTTTGAGTTTGGCATATAGTTTCTGGTCCCGGAGGGTCTGAAGGACTATACGTAGGTGCTCCTCATGTTCCTCATCTGTGCGGAGTAGATGAGGATGTCATCGATGAAGACCACTACGAATAGATCTAAAAAGGGTTTAAACACCCTATTCATCATGTCCATGAATACCGCTGGGCGTTGGTGAGCCCGAACGGCATTACCGTGAATTCGTAGTGGCCGTAACGAGTCGGAAAGCTGTTTTGGGGATATCCTCACCCCTGACTCTGAGCTGATGATAGCCGGACTGCAGATCGATCTTTGAGAAACACCGTTGCTCTTGTAATTGCTGCTCGAACAGATCGTCGATCGCGGCAGGGGGTATTTGTTGATGGTGACCTTGTTTATTTCCCGATAGTCTATGCATAAGCGAAGGCTTCCGTCCTTCTTCCTTACGAACAGAACGGGCGCGCCCCATGGCGACACGCTCGGTCTGATGAAGCCTTTATCCAAAAGGTCTTCTAGTTGTGCTTTGAGTTCCTTCACTCGGCGAAGGCCATCCTGTATGGTGCTTTGGTAATGGGTTGAGTGCCTGGGAGTAGTTCAGTAGGGAAGTCGACCTCTCATTCGGGTGGCATCCCAGGGAGTTCCGTCGGGAACACATCCGAAAATTTCCTTACGACTGGGATGTCGGAAAGTGAGGGAGTGGGTCAAGTTGTTAGGTCCACCGAGGCCAAATAAGCCACGCACCCGCCATCTATTAGTTTCCTGGCTCGAGACGTGGAGATGACGGTTGAGAAGAAAGTACTTTTACATGCCAGGTAGACGTGTTCCGGAAAACCCGATTTCTGCAGTCGTACCTGACGTTTCTCGCAATCGATTACTGCCTAGTACTCGGTGAGCCAATCCATGCCTAGCACCACGTCGAACTCTTTTAACGGGATGACCACCAAATCCCAGGGGCAGGACAACCTCCCCAACTTTATCGAGCAGGAAGGTACAAAGCTAGTTGCTTCAATTGGTCCCCTAGGGGTCTGGACAGTCATTAGGTTGCATAGGGGTCTACCCTCTAGAAGATGTGTATATGCAAAGGTACGGGAGATGAAGGAGCGAGACGCTCCGGCGTCAAACAGAGTTCGAGCTCGAAAATCAGAAATTAAAGTAATACCTGCTACCATGTCCTCGGTGGTTCCGCTCCCGCTGGCTCATCGAGTAGACCCTCCCTCCTGGTTGTGGTCGCGTTTTTCCTTCTTGTCGAGATATTGAGGGGCGTGGGGGTACTCCCGATGATGCTCCCCCCGTCCCTGCGGTGTGGTGTCGGGGTGGAAGCGCGGAGGATGCCGCCCCCGTGTTCAAGGGGCAGCTGAATCGGAGGTGTCCAGGCTTGCCGCAGCGATAACAGTGGTCATACCTCTTAAAGCATTCCGTGACCCGGTGCGCCCCTCCGCAGATAATGCAGGGTTTGTCCACCAGCCGTTGTCCCCCCGCTGGTGTGCTCTTGGTCCCTTGTTGCGTCTTGGGGTGCTTTCGGGGCCAGTTTCCGCCAGAAAAGCCCCCTCCAGGGTAAGACTGTGACCGCTTCCTGTCCCGGTTATATTTCGAGCCCTCCCGTCGGGCGCGTGTGATAGCAAAGCCACGTTCCACGATAGTGGCCCTATCGACTACTGCTCGAAACGAGTGTAAATCCGCCGCTTGGACGACTTCGAAGATGTCGCTCCGTAGCCCGTCACAAAAGGCGGGCCTTGTGGGATCGTCCCGTATGACGAAGGGAACACAATTAGTTAACCTCACGAACTCTCGCTGGTATTCCGTGACAGATCGATTCCCTTGCTTAATGTGTTTGAGGTCGTCTTCCATCTGTCGTTTAACACTGTTGGAAAAGAACGCTCCAAACAATTCCTCTCTAAAAGTTGACCACGACGGAAGTGGAGTGTTTGTAGACGGGTCCGAGCGTACCGTCTTCCACCAAATACGAGCGTTCCCTTCAAGACAGTGGACGGCCAAGGGAAACCCGTTCATGTTCCACATCAGTAGGTCTTCAAAAAGCTTCTCCATGGTATCACCCATTTCTCTACGACCCAAGGGTCGGTCGTTTCTCCTCAAAGGTGGGCGGATCGTGCTTCTTGACTCTGCCAGGTTCGTCCTCACTCTTTCCCGTTCGGTTCGCTGATCCGTTGCTTCTCCTGCAGCTGCGGACACCCCGGGAGTAGGGGTCGTCACCGACTTCCCTTGCTGAGTCCCGCGCAAGTCGTTCCCAGTACGGGCCCTGAAGCCGCCGGGGTTGGTATGTCCAAAGGTGCTGTGGGTTGCTCTGCCGACACGCCTGTCATCGAGGTTGAAGGGGCGCGGGCAGCAGTTGCACACCTGCCCCTGGCGGTCCCGTAGTGGGGGCGGCCGATTCGGGCGGAGGAATCGGAGCGTCCTCCACTGGCGCGGTGGCCTGCCGCTGCGTTAACTGACGGACTTGTTCTGTCAGCGTCGCCAGTTGCCTGGCCATTTCTCGCAGTTGCTGTCGGAGGAGTTGGACTCTCCGCGGTGGTCGGGGCCATACTTTCTGCACAGCGTTGTCAGTCGATGACCCTAGTCCGGACCATTATCTGCTGTATACAAAGAAACCACGTTAACCTAGGGTTACTGGCCTAGCACTTTGACCTACGAATGCACCGAAATTAAATCCCCCCTTTTTCCCTCGCACACTCACGGTCTACCGCACCTGCACCTTGGTTATCTCATGTTCATTGCTTATGGCGTTATGCACTGTGGATGTTGGTTACTGACTACTGTGGTTAAAGTTGTTTTTCTCTGATACCATATAATTGTCATGCCCCGGAGGTTAAGGATTAGCGAAAAACGTACATTTTTTTTTTTATGACAACCCCTCCTGCCGGTGCGCGTCAGACCCGCCACATAAATAAATCACTCTTTAAACGGACAGAGTCTCCTTGTATATGCACGGCGTCACATTTACAACATTATTCTTTAACCACACAGTCACAATGAATACATTGATGAGAGTACTACTTTTATCCATAAGCTTAAGGTTTCATTTACGACATCAAGATGAGACTGCGGATTTACGAACAATGTCTAAATGACACCTAGTTTCCCAAAAGATTCCGCGAGTCTCAATTAGGCGGCTGCATCTTTTAAAAGAATAAATCCAGATGTTTACAAAGTAGTGCCCACACGACACTTGGTTTGGAAAGCATTTTCGAAAACCCTTTTGTCTAGTATAAAACGTGCGCATATAAGTCCATAAAAGTATATCAAGTCCACAATACCAAAATAACTATCAATCCAACAACCATAATTTCACAATCCAGCAATTGAAACTTAACAGTTAAATAAGAAAGAAAATGAGATAACCCAAACAAGAACGATGAAATAAAGCCTCATATGGCTAAAGTCCTCTAGACGCTGCCTCACCATCGTCCGGGGTATACACCTAGTCGGACCTTGTCACAGTGTGGGGGAAAGTCAGTGACAAATAAAGTAGATGAGCAAAGCAATAAGAAGTATTGTTAAGACAAACCGAATATACCGGAACCTTTCGCTTTCCCCCTCATGAGTCACCGTAGTCCTTGATTTAGTTACATAATACCTGTCAAAAGGTCTAAAGACCCCCTCGTGAACGATCACTTGCTCGTGTATTGCTTTTAACCCCTCCGCGGTGCTAGTGCTGCACCTATAGCAACCGGAAAGGGGTCCCACTCGACACATTTACTTTCGTGGGGTACACGGGTCAACATACCACAATTCCGGAAGAGTACACCCAATCGGTGGCCAAACCGCCGGTGTGCGTGTAAGCGTCTAAGAGCATAATAGCCGTAAACGGCAGTAATAATCACCGCGAACTTAGTCGCCACAGTTAGCAATGAAAGAACGGAAAAATACTCATGCGATGAGTTTTAACAGTAGTACATTTCATGACTTTATTATGCTTGTTATTATACTTGTCATAATGATGACATCAACATCACTTATTGCGAGAGTACCCACCTTGTTGCGCGAAGATCGGGACACCATGAACTTTGACACCTCCCCGTTCAGCACTTGGACCTAAGAAGTCCCCAAAAAGAACGATAAGTTAAACCCTGCCGCCAAAACGAGACCAAAAACTGACGACGCAACGAAAATCCGTAGCGGCGTGTCACGACGCACGATTGGCTCCACGCGCGGCGTCGCGCCCGCGAGTGCCCCGCGCAGCATGAAGCCGCGCGGCGCTCACACCCGCGGGTGGCGCCGTGCGGCGCCGCCCGCGGGTACCCTGCGCAGCATGAAGCTGCGCGGCGCGCACACCCCCGGGTGGCGCCCGTGCGGTGATGCCCGCGCGGGCGCAGCCGCCCGCGGGTGCC